>CM035124.1:91129609-91427062 GCA_020205555.1 Panax stipuleanatus
ACCTAATGAGTAGTTTAAGTTGATTTCTCTTCCATGTTGGTTCTTATTTGATTATTATGTGTTTGTCTATTGCGATGCATGCTTTAATTACTTAATTGAGTCGCGACCAATTATTGGGATAACCTATATGGACTTGAAAGACGAAATGTAGGTTTAGATCCAATCGCGGTAGCGGGCGATTGTATGTTCACATGACGTTGGACGTATGATTTACGCTTAGGATAAATATATACCAAAGCGCCGCTCGTAGTTAATAGAGAACTTGACCTTAAACCCTATTTATTTGTAAACACCATAGACATATAGGGATTTAGATAATGTGGATGTTCATGTGTGTTCTATCATTTGTGGATTGCACGTGATATGGAGTAGGTGCATCGAAAGATGGCCTTCTCTCACGTTCGTGTTCTCGGCTAGCAACTGTAATGATTAATTTGACCTAATTGGAAGCGAATCGACTTAGACGAATCATTAGGGAAAATTGGAATCTCATGCCTTCATTATCTAATTTTACTCTAGGATTAATTAGTTATAGTTTAATTCCGTGTCTAGAGTTAATTTAGTTTTATATTCAATCTCTTTACTGCTCGTTTAAATAAGGTTAAAATGATTATGTGCTATTGATTTGGCGAGTATTATCTGTTAATTCCTCGTGGGAACGATATCTGTACTTACATTTTATTACTTGTTGACCGCGTATACTTGAGGTTTAATTGTCATCATATAAATCCGACAACAATGGGCACACATTCACATAATATATCAAAATCACATAGGGTTTGTCTCATCCATAAAATCTGAGAACAACAACTTCCTGCAGCTAGGTATTCACCCTCAGTAGTTGAAAGAGCCACTGAGGTTTGCTTTTTACTATGCCATGATACGAGACTTTTTCCCAAGAAAGTACAAGCACCACTCGTACCTTTTCTATCGATTTGACATCCTGCATAATCAGCATCTGAATAACCCATTAGTTCAAAGTGATTGCAGATTGGATAAAATAACCCTAAGTTAATAGCACCACTTAAATATTTCAAAATTCTTTTAACAACATTTAAGTGTGATTCTTTGGGTTTAGCCTGAAATCTTGCACACAGACAAACGCTATACATTATATCAAGTCTAGAAGTAGTTAAGTATAGTAAGCATCCAATCATACCTCGATATTTTGTTAAATCAACATCAATACCTTTGTCATCAGTAGTGAGCTTTATTAATGTGCTCATGGGTGTACCTTTTGAGTTAGATCCTTCAAAGCCAAATCTCTTGAGTAATTCTTTTGTATATTTGGTTTGATGGATATAAATTCCTTCATTCGTTTGCTTGATTTGAAGTCCCAAAAAGTAATTAAGCTCTCCCCTTAAGCTCATGTCAAATTCTTTATGCATGCACTTAGAAAACCACTCACAAAGAAAATCATTAGTAGCACCAAATATTATATCATCTACATATATTTGAACAATAATGATATCTATATTTTTATGCTTAATAAATAATGTAGAGTCTATTTTGCCTCTAATAAATCCATTTGACAAGAGATACTTACTTAACCTTTCATACCAAGCCCTTGGAGCTTGTTTCAAGCCATAAAGAGCTTTCTTTAATTTGTAGACATGGTTAGGATACTTTTCATGCTCGAATCCAGGAGGTTGTTTGACATATACTTCTTCATTGATGTATCCGTTGAGGAACGCGCTTTTTACATCCATTTGATAATGCTTAAACCTCTTGTAGCATGCAAAGGCCAACAGGATTCGGATTGATTCCAGCCTTGCCACTGGTGCATAGGTTTCTTCATAGTCGATCCCCTCTTGTTGGTTGTATCCTTGAGCTATTAACCTTGCTATATTACGAGTGATTGTCCCATGCTCATCAAGCTTGTTCTTGAATACCCATTTAGTACCAATGATGGAAACATCTTTTGGAGGAGGCATAAGTTCCCACACTTGACATCTCTCAAATTGTTGAAGTTCTTCTTGCATTCCGAATAGCCAGTTCTCATCAAGGACAGCGTCCTTAGCATTCTTTGGCTCAACCTGTGATAAAAATGCAGAGAATGCACAATGATTTTGTAAACCTCTTCGTGTGGTTATACCTTTGTTGATATCCCCAATAATATTTTCTAGAGGATGATTCTTGATATATCTAGTTGTTCTTGGCATTTGGATATCATGTATGACTTCCTCTTGATCATGAGATTCATCTTCAGCATTTTGCAAATTTTTAGGTTCACGTTCATGCTGGTCATTAATTTCAGTTTCCTGAAACTGTTCATTCGGTCTCTTGTTTTGTTCTCTTCTGTTTGCTGAAATTCTGACTATCTCCAAATTTCCTGCATCATCTTCACTTTCTTTTGGAAGATCATTGTTAGTCTCATTGAAAGTGATATGAACAGACTCTTCTACACATAATTTTCTAATATTGAAAATACGATAAGCCATACTATTTTGAGAATAGCCAATGAATATTCCTTCATATGACTTAGCATCAAAGTTTTCCAAATTATCACTTGTATTTATGATAAAACATTTAGATCCAAATACTTTGAAATAATTTATGTTTGGAATTTTATTATTTAAAAGCTTATAAGGTGTTATCAAAATAATAGGACGAATGAGTACTCTATTTAAAACATAACATGATGTACTTACTACTTCGGCCTAAAATTTCTTTGGAAGCTTACTCTCTTGCAGTAGTGTTCTTGCCGTCTCTTGTAGAGTCCTATTCTTCCTTTCCACCACCCCATTTTGTTGAGGAGTCCTTGGGGCTGAAAATTCATGGCTAATACCTCTTTGATCACAAAAAATTATAAAAACTTTTTGAAATTCAATACCATGATCACTTCTAATTCTAATGAGTTTGTAGCTATACTTTGTTTCAAGAATCCTTATCAATTTTTCAAACTCTTTAAATGCTTCATCCTTAGTTCTCAAAAATAATACCCATGTGTATCTGGAAAAATCATCAACTATTACAAATACATAAAATTTACCATTAATACTAGAATGTCTTTCTGGTCCGAATAAATCAAGATGAAGTACTTGCAAGGGAGAAGATGTTGATACCATATTCTTTGCCGTAAAGGAGGTTCTTACTTGTTTTCCCAGTTGGCAAGGAATGCATATTCCTTTCTTTTCAAACCTAAATTTTAGCAGTCCTTTTACAAAACTTTTTGAAGACAGCTTCTTGATTAGATCCATATGGACATGTCCCATCCTCTTATGCCATAAATTAGCTTTATCTTGTACTGAGGTAAGACATAATTCTTCATCCTGTTGCTCAAAATCAAGAGTATATATATTTCCTTTCCTTTGTACAACTAGAGTAGTATTGTTAGTACCATGAGATATTGTGCATTTATCTTTTTCAAAATTAACTTGATGGCCATTATCCATTAATTGACTAATACTAATTAAATTGAATTCAAGACCATTAACAAGGTGAACATTATTTATATTTACCTTACCATTACCAATTTTACCTTATCCGATTATTTCGTAGGTTCGATTGTCTTCAAAAGTGACCGTTCCGTTCTTCTTCTTGATATCTAGTTCCATGAACTTTGATTTATCACCTGTCATATGACGAGAACATCCGCTATCAAGAATCTATTTTTGAGATGGAACTCTTGCCTTTAAACATACCTGTTAAGAAAAAGTAATTCATCCTTTTGGTGCCCATATCTTTTTGGGTCCACTTATGTTAGTATCAAGTAAATCACCTTTTTTAGTCCATATCTTTTTAACCTTGTTTTGTTTCTTAAAACAGTTTATATCTAAATGGCCTTTAACACCACAATGTTTACAAGTTGTGAAAGGAGAACAAAAATTTAGTCTAAAATTTGATTTTGATTTTAATATTTTTATCTCTCTCTTTTTGTAAGTGGGATTATAGCCAATTCCTTGTTTTTCAAAACTAGGTCTTTGTTTTCCCAACATAACAGCAAGATTTTCTTCCCCTTGAACAAATTTAGCAAGTGTTGATTTTAATGACTCATTTTCCTTTTGTAGTTCATTAATTGGAATAGTCGTACAGTGAGATTCATTACTAAATGCATCAATACATACATCTCTCATTTTTAATTCATTAGTCAATTTTTCAACTTCCTTATTTAGATGGTTAGCCTTGTTAAAAAGTATTTTGTTAAAATTGTCTAAATAGTCATTCTTTGCAATCAAGATCTTTTCCTCTTTACATGATGACTCCTTTTCAATTTCTTTATTTTCATTTATTAAAGAATCCACTTCACTCATTAATGTAGTAACTAAACTTTTTAAGCATGCATTCATTTCTTTCAATTTCTTATTTTCTTGCTCTAACAAGTTTAGTTCATTAGGAGATACCTGATTAGCTTCACCTTCAATTCCCACGAAGCATACTTGAGCTATCTCATCTTTGGCATCGATCTCCACTTCGGATTCCTCATCACTCCAAGTAACAAGAGCTTTGTTCTTCTTGTTGTCTTTGTAGTTTGTCTTCCCTTTGTTCTTTAATTGAAAGCAATCTTTCTTGAAGTGACCAAGACGTCCACATTCGAAGCAAGTCTCTTCAGTTTGCTTTCCTTTGAACTTATTTGAATTAAAAGTATTTCTTCTCTTGTTCTTCCTTTGTAGTAGTCCCTTGAGTCTTCTTGACATCATGGCTATTTCTTCATCTGAGTCATCATCAAGCTCCTCTTCATTTTCTGCAATAAGAGCTAAGACCTTTCTTTGAGGAGTTTCCTCCTCATCATCATATCCCTTTAACTGATGTTCATATTCTTCTAGTTCACCAAACAGAGTTAAAGTGTCCATGGAAGAAATAGTAATAGAATCTTGAAGAGTTGCGATTTTAGAAGCAAACCTTTTGGGCATAGCCCGAAGTAACTTACGGTTGATCTCACTTTGGGGAATAGTCTTGTCTAGCAATTTCAAGGAATTTATAAGGACTAGAAATTTTGCTTGAGCCAGCTTAATGGTTTCATCTTTTTCGAGCTTGAACATCTCGTAATCGTGCATAAGCATGCTTAGCTTGACTTCTCGTACTTTGGAGGTACCTTCATGACTTACTACTAGAGTATCCCATATCTCTTGGGCTGTATGAAGAGACTTTATCTATCTTGGATTGTACCATGCCGCTGAGAAGTGTGTTCATAGCCCTTGAATCATATGAGACCATGTAGGTTTCAGTTGAATCCATTTCTAGCAGAGTCTTTGGTGTCCCATCATCTTTCTTTGGAATAACCGATCCATTCTCAACGACCCACCATTCCCAAGGATCCCTTCTAAGATAGATTCTCATTCGGAACTTCCAAAAGTTATAGTTTTCGGTTCCATGTAGCAGTGGTGGTCGGATGGTTGAATGACCTTCTTGATTATTGTTCACAAACTGTGCCATGTCAAAATCTTTCCCTACAAGTCACCTTTAAGACCAAAATAAGTAGAGCCAAGCTCTGATACCAAATGAAATTTAAATAGGCACACTTAGAAGGGGGGTTGAATAAGTGTTCAAACAACTATGGTCGATTTTTATTTTACTTCAAAACTTGTGCTTATTTCAGCTTGCTGAAATAATTAACTCGGGTTCCTGAATTACAAAAACTGTTTAAATACTTTTGAATTCAGTATGCTGAAATAATCAAATATATATCTTAAGTTTCAGAAAAACTTATTTATATATTAACTTATTATATTAACCTTAATTCTTGTTATCAATAAAATTAAGCACGAATAATTAAATGAACACCAAGAATTTTTACGTTGTTCAACTACTACCCTCTATAATAGTAGTATACTCCATGTCCAATACCAACTAGTATTGGAGACTCACTTTATTTATTTCTTTATAAATAAACACTAATTACAAAACAGATTCTTACAATAATTAACAACAATTAACTTCTCTTGAGCACTTTTGCTCCTTGTGCACCTATGCACTCCTTAAGCACCTTTGCTTTCTTGAATCTGTTTGTAACCCTTTTCTCTAATCCACCAGGATTAACTCCTTTAGACTACACTTAGTCTAAACAGAAATTAAATTACAAATATAGAGGTCTATGATCAATGCAAGAATAATCAATTTAACAATTAAAGGCTCAACTATATAATGCAATGATCAAGTAGCACAGAAATATAATTAATTAAATCTTACCAATAACCAGCTAGATAGATATCTGAAATTAATTACCAAGCTGATCAAGTTCGCACCAATCAAATCAAGTTGCTTGTTAATATCAGTAATTAATGGAAAGAGTATTTCGTGAGTTGTGTCAATTATTCGTTCATGAAGCACGGTCTTTATATCCAACAAATATATTATCGTTATCTTTTAAAAACAAATATGATTTTGTGATATCCAGAAAAGTGAGTTTGTTAATCTCTTAAAGATAAGAAAGAATTCACAACTGTAAAAGAGATATAAGATAAGTATATCATAACAATAATATATCCTTATTAAAACCATTCGAATTTATTTGTTATACTATTAGATAAACTCGTTCAGCCTTATAAAAGATAACCCATTTTGAATTTTGACTTTATCAAAACTACTTGCCTTGCGTGTAGAAACATGTCATTATCCAATATTTGAGTTTCAAGAAAGTAGCAATCATGATCCTTGATAACCGGATACATATCACATCTCAAACAAAATTGTATATCTTCCTATTCTTCTTTTTAACATGCATAAGATATATATATATATATATATATATATATATATATATTTATATGGAGACACGTGTATACTATAAACAACCTTCATCTATCATATTAGTCAGCCCAACCATACCAAGTACTGATTTTATTAATAAAGCCTTAATAGTCAATTAAAACAAATTTCAAGTGATTAGTTAATTATAGAAAAACCTTTTCCATTATTTTTTATTTAAGACATATAAGATTAAATGAAAATAATATGTCCTAGAGCCTTTAAATGAAAAACCAATTATTAGGCAATTGATCTTACACTTTGTTTCTTAGTAAAGAAAAATCTTCAACCCACTTGAGTATCCCACCAATGTTCTTTATCATCAAATACCTGAAATGTCATAAACAGATTTAGTACATGAATAATTCATCATCAAAACTTAAGGATGGAATATGACTAAGTCAACACGAATCCTGCCTTGGCCTCTGCAGACTTAGTTCTCTTTGCAGACTACGATTCTGGACATCTTCACTTAAGCTCCACGATTCTGCCTTGTCTTCTGTATGCTACCTTTGACAGACTATGATTCTGTCAAGGCTTTAACTTTTACAACTCAAATAGATCAACCTAACAGTTTTGATCTTTTCTTATATACATTTATTTACATAAATGATGAACATTAAAGTTCAGATCAACCTAACAATTTTGATCTATCATCTAAGTCCTTGTACATATGATCATTGACGGACTTTACACTTAAGCATTTATATTTACTTTCAACATCAAATTTGAATATGCAATTCCCAACAATTTCCCCGTATTTGATGTTGACATAATCAAGGAGATTTATATCATTGCATCATTTTCTAAATGCAGAGTGCTAGAAAGTAAATATGGCTTAGTGTTTCAGTGAGCAACTGAAATTTCTAGATAATACGCATAAATTTATTGATGTTTAAAAAGATATTACAATCTAGCATAGAAACATCAATATACAGTTAAGCTTAGACTTATCTCTATCTTCTTTGCCTCTTATTTCTTAGAGGGTTGGCATGCTCTTCAGCTTTTCTTCTCCTTGAGGCTTCATCTCTCCATGCAATGTCCTCTAGCTCTTCTCGGGTCAGTGGTTCTGAATGATCATGTTTGTTCATGAAGGCATGATCTCCAATTGGCATATTAAGACCCGTAGAGGATATGCCTTGTGAGCTAGAAGCTTGACATTGACTCCTTTGAAGAGGTTCAGCCATGAGAGGACGCTGCATCTGCTGATTAGATCGTGGAGGTTGATAACTTGGACTTCTAGAGTTGCCACCCAACGATTGACCAATTTGAGTTTACCTTTACCTTCCCTGCTAAGGAGGTGGTTGTATATGTGTTTGCCTTTGCCTTTGCCTTCCACATCCACCTCTGCTACCTCTGCCTCTACCTTCATCTCCTTGCTCATTATTCTCCCCCTTTATGTCAGCATCAAGGGTTCGAATATCGTCAGATAAGCGCTTGACACCTTCCACCAGCTCATGCATCTGAGAGCGGTTGAGTGCAATGTCACTACGATTTTCCTCGATTAGAGCCTCAGTTTGTCTTCTTTGTTGCTAAAGCCGCTCCATTGCGTTGTTATTCTGATTAATTTTAGTGACACTGCAGGCTTGGAATTGTTGTAGAGAGATACGCAGTTCTGAAATCTGTTTGGACATCAGCTCATTTTGAGATTGCTGATTCTTCTGCATTAACTCCATGGCTTACTTATGCTTCTTTGTGGCAGCAAAGTGAATGGCATCCCTTTTACTGAGGCTATCAGCCATTTCCCGTACAATCTCGTTTAGCTTCCTGGACAGCTCAGTTGCCAAATTTCCTAGCAGAGTCTTGACAGAGTCAATAATATTATCAAATCTCATGTGAAGAGCTAGGGAGTGTGCTTCAAGAATCTCTCCAGACTCTGAACCCATTTGGTTAATTGTTTCAGTCAACTCCTCCTTTGTAGACATTAGAGACAATTGATCAAGAATTCATTGTGTCTCAGGAGGAGGAGGGACCGTAGTATGTTCATCTCTCCTTGACATGTTTACTAGATTAATTGTCATGTCAAAATATTCATTTTTGGAGGATGAGGGAATGTCTGCTTGGGTTAGAGGGGCATGTGTTTGTGTTTCCTGTATAGGCATAGTGTTTGGCTCAAGTGTCTGTGTTTCTGTTTCATTGAGCTGTTCTGGAGACTCTACGATTTCCACATCAGATTGATCAGTAGGTGCTAATCATAGTGTGTCGTCCAGAGTTGGTGTCTCAATGGTTGAGCTTGCAAGCATTTCTTCGACTACTTTTATGATATACTCAATCACCATTGTATCATTAACAGGTGGCTCTACAAGAACAAGTTAGTTGTTTGGTTCATCAGTCACAGAGTTTTGGGACTCTGTAACTGGAAACTGATTAAGTGGATGCAGGATCACTTCCAACTATTTAGGTAATTCGTAGAATTGATTGAAATGGGATGATGGAGAGTGGTTGTTAATGAAAGAGAAGGGAGTGATGTATACCTTTGGCTCAGCTTCAGAAGTTGACTCATTTGTGATCAACTTCTGAGCAAACCTCCTTTCTCTTGGGAATCCATAGGCAAGCACTGAAATTGTTGGATATGCCTTGAATGTCTAGAATATGTGATCCCAGGAGTTGAGAATCATAGCTCTTTGATATGGCATCATGGGCAAGTAATTGAATAGCTGATTGTAGTTTGCTATTCTTTCACCATCTTGTCCCATATACAGAATCTCAAGATGATCATCCTCTTGTTCATCACTCTCTGCATCATGAACTTCCACCACATTATTCATCACATCATCATCAGCAATATTCACCATTTCTACAGCAGCAGACTCTACGAATTCTTCATAAACTGGGGGGACTTTAAGATTTCCCTTTGGTAGCTCCCCCTTAGCTTCTGCATTTTCTGGTTCTAGTGCTTCTAACAGCTCCCCCTTAGCTGTAGCACTTTCTTAAACCGGAGCTTCCAGAGTTTCTTCTTCAGCATTGGCTGAGTTTACTTTAAGTGCTTCTGGCCCTTCTTTTTCTGACTGTGTCACATCTTCTACCATAACCTCTTTAGAATGAACAGTAACTTTAGAAGGGCTTATTACTATTGTTTCTAGCACACTCCTTTCAGAGTTGGCCATTTCTTCTTCTTGAGCTTCATCAGCACGAGCACCAGTTTTAGGCATCTCTATATCAGCTTGATTTATAGCCTGATCAGGTGCAGCAGTGTAGTCTGCATCTCTGATGTAAGCTATCGCATCTTCAATGATTCTGGTCTCTTCAGGGGTTGGACCAGATGCTTTAGGCTCAGTAGTCTGTTTAGCATTTTTAGCAGCCTTTCTTCTGTCATCTTCTTTCAATATTTCTTCATTGGTAAGAACATACTTCTTAACCAACTTCTTCACCTTCTTCTTTGGTTTGGGCACAACCTGTGTACCTTCTTCAGCTTCAGCCCTTAGAGTTTGTTCAGGCTGAGAGGCTGTTGCAACATCTTCTTCTATAGTGGTAGCCAGTCTGGACTATACGATTGGTGATAACTCCATAATCATAGTGAGTGAAGACTTTCTTGTTCTGTGGCTGCGTTTCTTCTTCTGCTGAGGCTCAGAGCTCCCTTCAGCCCTATCCTCACTTGTCTCCCTCTTCTTCTTCTTCTTCTTCTTCTTCTCTTTCAGAACTTCTTCTGGTGATTTTGGAGTGATGACTCTATTAGTAGTAAGGCTTCTGAACTCCATATCAGCACCAAAACCAACTTGGGGTGCATCAGTGGTTGAGCTTTGGGGCTCCTCAGTAATTTGCACACCTTCATTCACTTTTTTCTTCCCTTTGTTCTTTCTGGTCAGAGCCACAACTTTTTCTTGGTTGACTTCTTCTTCTTCCTCCTTGGTTTCCCTTACAGCAGATGAAGTTGCAGACATCATCTTTACATTTTTTTGCTAGGTTTCTCTTCCAGTTCTGTAACAGTTGCTGGGTCATCTTTTTGTTGGGAATGATGGAAACACCTTCTTTATCCTCAATTTTGTCACCCAGAGAAGACTGTACAATGATGCTGATAAACCTTTCATAGGGCATCTTCGCAGTGCTCTTTATCTTCTTAGGACTTTGCATCCATTTCCCGAACCAATCCATCAACAAAGCTCCATAGTTGAGTTGGATTCTGAAGAGGATGGCTGTCATGAGCTTTAGTTGCTTCTTGTTGACAGAGTCGTGGCCAGAGCCATTGCAACATATGCATTTTCCAACAATATCAGCAAGGAACTCATATTCTTGGGGAAACTCTTTCTTCTTGTAACCACTCTTTCCTTCAATCATTGTGTAGCGCATCTTCTTTAGACCTTCCTGGAAGTCAATAACCTCCATGTCCAGAAGACCTTCAGATTTGAAACCTAGAGCTAGGTTTATGCTTTTGGCGTTGAGTCGTATTTGCACGCCCTTGACTTTGTTGAGGATTAAGTCTCCATCAACGACTCCATTGTGATAGAACTCTTTCACTAGCCTTGGATAGATCAGTGTGCTGGTGCTCAGAGCTTCTTCGAGTCCAGCTTTCTTCAGCAGTGATAAAATCTTGTGAAACTCAGATCTAGCCTTCTCAAACCCGTCGAAGCAAAGTTGGTATCCAGAAACAAGATTGGAAGTAGCCATTTGATTGTTTGATTGAGTATTCTGAAACGAACAAATTGGCTTAACTTTATGAAACTTAGGGTTTCGTTTGAGAGAGAGAGAGATAAGCGTTTGGAATTCAAAAAGTAAACTGACAAATGATAGTTTAAAATTGATTTATAATTTCCCGCCCATATATTTTGCATCGTGGGACACGTGTTGAGTTCTACAGGACTCTACAGTTTTAAGTCTTGTGGAAAGTTTCGTTCTGCCCTTAGCTCCCCCTGAGCTAGTGAGTCTTTGTGAGAGGACTACGATTGCCGAGAACCACTCTACGATTGTTGAGATCGATCCTTTGCTTGCTCCTTGACCGTTGACTCTACGATTTTCAGTGATGTATTCTGAAAAGACATCTCTTCTTGGTTAAGGTTGCTTAGGAAGGGCCAACCTCTTAGTTTATCACTAAGGATCAGGTTTGTCCCTGAGACGCTTATTAGAAGAGTTGCTTAGCTTGATAATGCTGCTATCACAGTGAGCTTTTCTGCCTTGTTTGGATCACTCCACGATCGTGGTTTCTCTTAGTCATCTCTATAATTTTTGACTTAGCCTTTATATATGCATGGTTAACACTTTCTAGAGCATAGAATTTATGGTTGCAAATTTAACATACCTAACTCACTTATTAGTTTATTAAATCTGGATTCATCTAAGGGTTTTATAAACACATCAGCAAGTTGATTTTCAGTAGGGATGTATTGCAAAGATATTGTTCCATTTGAACATGATCCCTAATGAAATGATATCTTATCTCTATATGCTTGGTCCTTGAATGCATGACAGGATTATTTGTTATTGCTATGGCACTTGTGTTATCACAGTGTATAGGTATAAATTTGAAATCATACCCATAATCTGCTAGCTGGTTCTTCATCCATAAGATTTAAGCACAGCAGCTGCCTTGTGACACCCCCAAATCCGAGTACTTCGTTTCCACATGATTTGGTGTTCACTTTCTAATTAAAACATACATCTACCCAATAATAAAGAATTGCAAACTAATTACAACCTTTATAAAACCTTAATAAAAATCTTCCTTTAGAAAGAATGACAACTTGTCCAATAAAATCCCAGGGTTATCTAAACCTTAACATCATTTAAATAACGTAAATGCGGAAACATAAAACATAAACAACAAAGTCTTATTACAAAAGCAACTTGACATAACAAGCCTTTATTTATTCATCTTTCCTTTTCCTTTACTTGTTGACGGTATGTCAACATTCTTGGTCTCAACTACAAGTGGTGGTAAAACATGCAAGAGTGAGCAAACAAAAGCTCACTTGAAAATACAACAGTGATATGACATAAGTGAATCGTTTCAAAAGAGTTTAAATAACTTTACTTTCATCCATATAAAGAATTGAATTATAGAAACTTCTGAGGGTCATAAGACCATGAACCATTGTCCTAGGTTATAAATATTTATATTTAAACCTTTAACAGTCAATAAGACCATGGACCATTAACTCGTACTCAGGGGGATCAACCATTTGTACCATGAATTGTGCACAATCATACTAACGCTTTCGCATAAAATATCCCCTAATTAATAGGGTTGTTCATTCTCAGAAATTGAATACAAGTCCGCACCAAAGAAAGTTTGGTTTGGATAGATAAGGGAACTTTAGAGTTCAACTATCATCAACTAGGAGTAGTTGAATCGACTTACAGTACTTTACAGTTCAGTAATATAAGAATCATTAACCAATTGCAAACTATGACAATAAACTTCATAATAGATAGGCATGCTTTTAGAAACAACTCAAAGCATGCGATAGACTAAGTAGATCTTGCTTGAACAACTAAGTCAAGATCATATTACTAAAATAACACTTTAATACTTAAGCTTTATGAATATTGGAGTATGGTATAACTTCTACCACATATAACAAGTTAAGGAACGTAAATGAACTTTCATGATTTATTGAGCAAGGGTTAGGAAACTTGCACAATGAAAAGATACAATGAATAGGCTTGTATAGCATTCAAGAGTAGCTTAAAGAACTTGCACAATATAAATAACAAGTTTAGAAACTTGCTTAACATAAGAGAATAAGGGTAAGAGAACTTGCCTTAAGCGCAAGCTACACTTTAACAATTACAACCACTTCACAAAAACCCTACACATTTATATTACATTCAAACCATCTATTAGTATCCAACTATAACATTTAAACCATCGAACTTCATATCCAAGTCCAACTCACAATATAATTTACCACATTGGTTGCTAATTAGTCAAGTACGTGAGTCTATACTCACGACATACATTCATCAGCCTATAACTCAATGAATCATTTTGTGTGCCTCGTGAAAGAAACACACATACACACACATGTAACACATTCATAATATACTTCAATCTAACTTAAACACATCAAAAACATGTTATCTTATTACACATTTCACTTTCCAAGTCTTAGAAATAAGTTAGCTTAACAAACAGGGCATAAAAACTCAAAACCAAAAACCAAAATTTTTCGGATAGCAAGGAACCCCGCTGGGGTGGGTCACCCCCTGGTGCACCTCCCAACTCGCGAACTGGTGGAGAAATAAGCCAATTTGGCTCATTCCTTCACACCGAATTCGATTTTTCCCAACATGATAAACATGAAACTTGATACAACCAATATTTTAAACTTATTAACATGCTCATAACATATATAATCCATAAAACACATAATCAAAAACAAGATTTCATGATTTTTAAAGACAAACACAATTTTAAGCGTTCTTGACGGAAATTACTACTACGAACTCGTTTTTCAATCAATTCAAGTGATTCCAATTGTGATAACTCATATTCTTAACATACTAACATAATACATGATTAATTTTAATAATAACTCAAAATCAAACATCAATTTGATATTTTTAAAAGTCATTTTTCAGAAATAACTTCACCGAAAATCACTATGAACACACTTCCTATTGTTTATCAAAAATTCATGGATTTAATTGCTAGAACAACCATATAACTCATATATAATCATGTTATATCACATATTACACATAATTTATGCTCACATCAAGGATTTAAAGAAATGTTCAACATAAATTCATAATCTAACACTATGAACATGAATTTCATAGTGTTCATCATATACTTGTGAATTGAAATTCTTAAACAACTATGAAACTCTCATGTAAACATATATATATATATATATATGTATACATATCCCATTCACATATCAAAATAACAACTTTCACAAAGAGACTTCCACATAGAATTCTAAAACCATGAAAACATAGAAGAATATGCTTTGAAAACTTATTTTTACAATAATTGTATTTTGAAAACCCTTTCATGGCATACAATTACATATGAAAACATATGAACACCATATATACATATAATTTCATGATTGTAAAAACCTAATTTGATAAAGAAGAATTACAACACATAAGAATTGAGTACAAGGGTTAGGGTATAACCTTACTAGTTTTAATTAAAGAGAAGAGATGATGAAGATGATGATCCTCTTTTGCCTTCTCAAGCTTTTCTTCCTCTTCTCTCTTCTTCTTCTCTGACAATTCTCTCTAACTCTCTTCTTCTTTTTCTTTCTTTGTTTTGACTTAGGCTTTTAGAAAAACTAACGTACCTTTTAACTTAACATATATTATACAATATACAATATACATATACATATATAATATATATGTAACTTATATTATTAATATATCTAATAAATAATATACTAATTGCTATACTAACTACCACTTATTACATAGGTTACAAAATTTAAAAAGCCTAAGGCCATGTTTGGCAACCTCTTAGTTAAAAAAAAAGGTTTTAGTGCTAAGGCTTTGTTTGGGTAAAATAAGATTAAACAAATACAAGGGCCTTGTTTGGTAAAATTACTTAAAACTCTTTTCCATTCTTTTAATAAATCCTTAATACATAGATTAAATACCACACTTATTTAATTAAATTACAACACTCTAATTCAATTAAATAAACTCACATTCATATAATACCAAATTGTCACACAAATTTTAATTCCTTTATTAAACATAATTCATGTAACAAATTATTATCACTTAGCACATAACATTAAATCTAATTGAATTATTCTCAACTAAATTAAAATTATGCTACACCATTGCTAACATATCAATTTAATTAAACATGTAGCACTTAATTAAATTATCCACAACAACCACACAATTTATTTATTAACTCAACAAATAAATTCCATAAAATATTTATTTATTCAATAAATATTTATAATTAACATATAAATTCTCAATCGTTACATGCCTGCAGCAATGTATTCAGCTTCTGCTATTGAAGTTGATACTGAGTTTTGCTTCATGCTGAACCAGGACACCAGTCTGTTTCCTAGCAGTTGACAAGTGCCACTAGTACTTTTTCTATCTATTTTGCATCCTACAAAGTCAGCATTTGAATATCCTGTCAGTTTAAATGAGGGATCCTTGTGATACCATAGACCCAAGTAGGGTGTACCTTTAAGATACCTAAAAATCCTTTTTACAGCAGTTAAGTGTGATTCCTTAGGATTAGCTTGAAATCTAGCACATATACATGTTGCAAACATTATATCTGGTCTACTGGCAGTTAGGTAGAGAAGGGAGCCTATCATACCTCTGTATTGAGTAATGCTAATACTTTTACCTTTCTCATCTTTGTCGAGCTTAGTTGTTGGAGCAATTCGTGTTTTCATGGGAGAGGCTGATTCCATGCCATACTTCTTAAGTAAGTCTTTGATGTTCTTGGCTTAGTTAATGAAGATAACTTCATCAGATTGCTTCACTTGTAGTCCAAGGAAGAAGTTCAGCTCACCCATCATGCTCATTTCAAACTTGCTCTGCATAAGCTTGGCAAATCTCTTGCACATATTTTCATCAGTAGAACCAAAGATAATATCATCTATATATATTTGCACTAGTAAAACTTTATCTCTGTGTTTCCTAAGAAATAATGTAGTGTCTACTCTACCTCTAGTGAATCCTTTTTCAATAAGAAAATTAGTTAGTATTTCATACCATGCTCTAGGTGCTTGTTTAAGTCCATATAAGACGTTGTCTAATCTATAGACATAGTTAGAGAGGGTTGGATTGACAAAACCTGGGGGATGTTTCACATTTACTTCTTCTTGAAGTTCACCATTTAGGAATGCACTCTTGACATCCATCTAGAATAATTTGAACTTCATATGGGCAGCAAATGCAAGGAATATTCTAATTGCTTCAAGTCTGGCAACTGATGCAAAGGTCTCATCATAGTCAATGCCTTCTTCTTGAGAATAATCTTTGGCCACTAGTCTTGCTTTGTTCTATGCGATCACCCTATCTTTATCCATCTTGTTTCGGAAGACCCATTTGGTGCCAATGACTGGGTGATTCTTTGGTCTTGGAACTAATCTCCAGACTTCGCTTCTTTCGAATTGATTTAGCTCCTCTTGCATGGCTTCAATCCATCTTGCATCTTACATTGCATCTTCAATCTTCTTGGGTTCTATTTGAGATAGAAACTCAAATAAAAGCATTCATTCTGTGTTGCAGATCTTGTTCTGATTCTGGCAGTTGGATCACTAATGATCAGATCTTGAGTGTGATCTCTTTCCCACCTGTTCCCAGTTGGAACATCTGTTCTGGTGCCTTCTTGTCTGAACTCTTTAAGATTGACTTCTGGTTCTTGTTGGTTAGAATCATCGTCTGGTTCAGCTCTCTCTACGATTTCTTCTTCGGATAATACGATTCTTTCTTCAGGAACTATGGTCGTAGTGTTGGGCTCGACCACTTCATTCGTAGTATCAGTAAAGTCAATCGTAGTGTCTTATGGTGCAGACTTGTCAGAGTCTGTTTCATCAAAGATGATGTGGATCGAGACTTCAACACTTAGTGTCTTCTTGTTAAACACTCTATAAGCTTTACTGTCTGTGGCATATCTAAGGAAGATTCCTTCATCTGACTTGGGTTGGAACTTAGTCCGATATTGCTTCCCATTGTTGAGAATGTAGCATGAACAGTCGAACACATGGAACTAATTGACATTTGGCTTTCTTCCTTTCCACAGCTCGTAGCTAGGGAGTCTTCTTCAACGTAGAGTGTGCAAGAGATCTATTTTGTGTGTAGCACGCAGTGTTGATGGCTTCTGCCCAGAAGTATTCAGGCAGATGAGCTGCTGCTAGTAGAGTTCTTCCAGCTTCTATAAGTGTTCTGTTCTTTCTCTCAGCTACTCCATTTTGCTGAGGAGTTTGTGGTGCTGAGAAGTTGTGACTGATGCCATTGTCTAAACAGAATTGATCCATTTATGAGAAGTCGAACTCTCTGCCATGATCACTCCTTATTGCCTTGATTGTCTCTTCTCTTTCATTCATCACCAGCTTGAACATCTTTATTAGTTGGGAGCTTGTCTCATCTTTAGAGGTAAGAAAGAATACCCATGTGAATCTGGTGTATTCATCCACTACGACTAGCGAGTATCTCTTTCCTCCTAGGCTCATAGTTGGAATTGGCCCAAAGAGATCCATATGCAGTAATTGTAGGGGCCTATCAATTAAGTTGATTTCTTTGCCTTTAAATGAGCTCCTTGTTTGCTTTCTAAGCTGGCAGGCGTTGCATGGTCTTTCTTTGATGAAGCTGAACTTGGGTAAACCTGCTATCAGATCTTTTAAGGCCAGCTTAGACATACTCTTGAAGTTGAGATGAGATAACCTTCTGTGCCAAAGCTAGCTTATTTCTTTAGATGCTTTTGCAAGAAAGCATACTGTCTCATCAGAACTGAGCTGAGAAAGGTTTACAGTGTATACATTTCTTTCTCTTGTTCCTGTTAGCTTGATAGAGGATGTCTCCAGATCTTTGACCAGCGAATATCTCTTTCCTCCTAGGCTTATAGTTGGAATTGGCCCGAAGAGATCCATATGCAGTAATTGTAGGGGCCTATCAATTAAGTTGATTTCTTTGCCTTTAAATGAGCTCCTTGTTTGCTTTCCAAGCTGGCAGGCGTTGCATGGTCTTTCTTTGATGAAGCTGAACTTGGGTAAACCTGCTACCAGATCTTTTGAGGCCAGCTTAGACATACTCTTGAAGTTGAGATGAGATAACCTTTTATGCCAAAGCCAACTTATTTCTTTAAATGCTTTTGTAAGAAAGTATACTGTCTCATCAACTGAGCTGAGCAAGGTTGACAGTGTATACATTTCCTTCTCTTGTTCCTGTCAGCATGATAGAGGATGTCTCCAGATCTCTGACTTGACACTGATTGTTGAGAAAGGTGACTTGATGGCCTTTATCGCAGAGTTGGCAGATGCTAAGAAGATTGTGCTTTAGTCCATCAACATAAGCCACTTTGCTGAAGGACACCGCATTATTCCCAGCTGATCCATAGCCTCTTTTCTTGCCAGAGCTATTATCTCCAAAGATAACCGTTGGTCCCTCCATCTCTACGAAATTAGACAGAAGGGCTTTGTTCACGGTCATGTGCCTTGAGCAACCACTGTCCAGATACCATGTTGTAATTGTGGTGCTCATTTTCTACAAATAGTTTTAGCATTCATGTTGGTGCCCAGACTTGCATGGGTCCTACAGTGTTAGTACCCTTGGGGACCCAAATCTGTTTGACTTTGGGCCTTCCATGCAAAGTGGTATGATAACATAATGCAGCTTTATAACCATTTCTACCACAAGCAAAGCATCTGATATAATGCATGCTGGTGTGTGTGTATGGATTCTTTCTCCATTTTGATTTGTGTGGGTACTGGTTGGTCCTACACTTGTATGGCTTCTTCTTTTTCCATGTAGCCTTGGGATTCAAGGTTTGTGCTGAGTGATCCCCAACACCATGATTTCTTCCAGGTTGATTCATGGAATCAATTTTACATGACTCTATGATTCTTCGAGGTTGGGCAGTGGTGATTGAGTTACTCTTCTCTTTTCTGAACCCCAGGCCAGCATGGGATCCATTGTGTCTTGTGACAAGACTTGGATCAAAAAAGCAGGGTTACAATGGTTCTTCCTTCTGTGTGGACTTCATAAATACAATGCTTCTATCTGAATTAGAAGCACTGCTATTGTTAGTATCCTTAATCTTTTCCACACATAGTTCTGGGGTAGACTCCTCAAAACCTAAACCTGTTCTGTCAGCTGCATATCTCTGACTGGAGATCAGGGAGTCCATGGATGAGGAAGACCTATTCCACATAGAGATAGTCTTTTCTAGCTCCTCAATCTTAGAGGTTAGTTTTGACTCTCTTTGTGTGCTCAGTTCATTGGTCTGTCTTAAGATTTTGTTTTCAGCTTCAAACTGAGAGAAAGATGCAGAACTGAGTAGAGTTGTTTCCAGATCTTTCTGAACATTCTCTTTCTCTCTTTGAAGGTTAGAATAATCTTTGGACAGAACTCTGAACCTCCTCATATATTGATATAGATCAGATGTTATGTTATGAAGAGCAATTCTTAAGTCACCTATATCTACATCAGGAGTGTTGAAGTCAAATACCTCATCTATGTTTACCTCAGGATGGTCAGTGTATGTCTTGTTATTTGCATCTTTGGCCATCAAACATAGGTTTGCTTTTTGAGGCTCTTCATCATCTCCTGACTCAGCATTGGTGTCATTGTCTGAGTCACTCCAAGAACTTCCAGCTACAAGACCTTTGTCTTTCTTCTGATGCTTCTTGTAGCCTCTGAACTCCTTCTTTGGATTTGTTCTTCTTTTGAGTTCTTCTTTGATGGGATTATTGCAGTTTGCAATGAAGTGGTCAGGCTTCTTGTAGTTGTAGCATAGCTCATTGATCTGCTCCTGACTACTGATGTTTCTATATCTCTTAGGTCTGCCACTTCTTCCCTTGCACATGAACCTTCTGAGCTTTCTGGCCAGCATTATAACTTCATCAGCATCATCATCATCATCTTCATCAGATGAAGATTCGTCTTCACCATAAGCTTTGGAGATCTCTTCTGTTTTCTTGAGAGAAACTCCTTTGTCCTTCTTTCTTCCTTCAGATAGAGTTTCTGCTCTTTGAGTCAGCTCCAGTTCATAGGTAAGGAGGTTGCCACAGAGTAGTTGAACAGTCATTTCATGCAGGTTCTTTGACTCTCAAATTGCAGTGGTTTTGGCATCCCACTTGCTTGGCAAGGATCTCATGAACTTGATGATTAGATCTTTATTTGGATAGATCTTTCCATAAGCTCGGAGAGAGTTGAGCAGCAATGTGAATCTTTCATAAGTGGAAGTGACATTTTCTCTAGGAACATGAACAAACATCTCATACTGTTGAGTCAGTAGAGATTGATTATTTTCTCTGACTTCTTCAGTTCCTTCATGCATGATGAGCAGTGCTTCCCAGACTTCCTTAGCAGTTTTGCAGTTAACCACATTTTCAAACAGATTGTCTTCTAAGGACTGGAATGAGTTGTTCTTAGCCTTCTTGTCTAGCTGGACATCTTTCTTCTCGTTGTCAGTCCATTTAGATTTAACCTTGATCACAAATCTGTTTGGATCTTCTGGAGTTGGTGCAAGCCTTATTCGTATGTAGGGCCCATTCAGTACAGTTTCAATTAGATCATCATCTATTGAATCCATGTATGTTGCATCCGAACTTTCCAGTTGGCAAAGTTATCTCTGTTGCATATAAGTGGCATGCTTCCTCCACCTGTCCTTGTCTCGCTTATCAGATGTGCCATTGGATCTACTCAAGCTTGTATGCTAGTTGAGAGAACCTGCTTTGATACCAATTGTTAGTTCCCAAAGGCACAATAATTATTTAGAAGGGGGGTTGAATAGATATTTTAAAAATTCTTTGTTTTAAAATACTTGTCCGTATTGAATATACTGACAGCAGCGGAATATATGTTTGGTCCCCTTAAAGATCATGCAATGATAGTTAAATAAGCAGTTATAGCAGTTATAACAGATATAGCAGTTAATGAGAGACAATGAGACACAGAGGTTTTAAGTGGTTCAGAGCACACAAGGCTCCTAGTCCACTCTTCTACTCCACGAGTAGGAAATCCACTAAGGATATCTCTTACAACTTGAATCACTTAGATTCCTTCAAGGCTAGCAGCCTTGGAACTTCTCTTAATTCACTTAGAACTCTTCAAGGCCAGCAGCCTTGGTACTCTTCTCTTAGTTCACTTAGAACTCTTCAAGTCCTTCTGACTTGGGACCTCACTTGGATTAACAGTAGTTGTTTGAGGTGTGCTTCTCAGTTGCAATTAAGCATTAGTTCTGAAGAACAGAGTAGCGAAGCAAGCTTTCCCCTTTCAGGATCATAGAGTTGATCATTGAGTGTTCTTGAGCTTTTCTCAATGTATTCTTTCTTTCTTTGTCTTGCTTGCTTAGTCTAAATCCTTGTCTGATTTCCTTATAAAAGAGCCATTCAAAATATATCCGTTTGAATGCTTCCGTTACAACATTAAATGCTTCAAACGTTTCTGTGCAGTTGATGTTGACATCTTGCTTTCCTGCAGCACAACCGACTGGCCCACTGACACAGTAGACTACAATCTCACCTAACACCTGAAAAGATGTTTTCAGCAGGTGGTTTATTCCTTTCCTTAGCTTCTTCAATAAGCTTCTTCGATTTGTACTAAGGATGAATATAGAATCATTGAGACCATCAATTTATCAAAGGCTATAAGCTTTTCTTCATTTGTTGCTCTTCTTCCCTTCATCAGAACTACGAACTTTGATGCTGACTGGAGGAGCACTATGGTTATGGTCATTGTACCATAATTGTTGTGTGTTGACTCACACAGGCTTGACTCAGACTTAATCGTAGAGAACACTATGATTTCTCTTAAGCTCTTTGGTAGACTAGGATTCCTGCTTACTTGTCTTGCAGACTCCCCACTTCTGAGAGCACACTGCGATTTTGAACTTGGCTTGGCAGACGCTCGGATCTTTTCCATGATTTTTAGTGTGGCTTCTAAGGGCAGACTACGATTCTGATACTTTCACTTAAACTCCACGAATCCTGCCTTGGCCTCTGCAGACTTGGTTCTCTTTGCAGACTACGATTCTTGACATCTTCACTTAAGCTCCACTATTCTACCTTATCTTTTGTATGATACCTTTGACAGACTACGATTCTGTCAAGGCTTTAACTTTTACAACTCAAATAGATCAACCTAATAGTTTTGATCTTTTCTTCTATACATTTATTTACATAAATAATAAACATTAAAGTTCAGATCAACCTAACAATTTTGATCTATCATCTAAGTCCCTGTACCTATGATCATTGAAGGACTTTACACTTAATCATTTATATTTACTTTCAACATCAAATTTGAATATGCAATTCCCAACAGATTTTATTCGAGATGCGAGGCATCTTTGATGACGAAATTAAAACTATGAACTACAAGGGTTGGACTTCTTATGGGCATGGAAACCATCGAAGTAAGCCTGAGCACCACATACATTATTTTCACTATTATGGGGCGTTAAATCCAGATACCGTTATAAGGCCCAAGATTACATGTACAATGGATTGGAAGTTGACAATACAACTTAAACGAGTCCATCACGGGAACCTGACTTAGATCCATCGATTGAATCTTCAACCATATGGTTCCTAGGCTCGCATGAAATCATTTAAAAGCTTGCACGATGAATATCCAAACATAATACATACATAAATCTCCTAGCTTCTCTAAACAAGTGATTTATCAGTTAAATCCTTGCACGTGAGTAGTTATGCTTCTCGTTTCCTCTAGATATAGATCTAGGGTCACGTGGTAGCCAAATATGTACAAAACTTGAAAATAAACTAGATTTACCTAGATTTATGCCTATATAGCTCAATGGGTCAAGTTATGAAGCTTTTAGAAGGGTTAAGTGCTAGATCGGGCTAGATCTAGACAAAACACAGCAAATATAAGCTATTTACACAAAATAAATGGTAAAAAGCTAAATCTATACACAACCAAGTAGTATATATATACAGTCCATTTTAAGGGCATACCCCTTTATTTTGCATACCATGCTCACCAACTTTAGCGACGGACCGGGCGACGGTTCGATGCGTCGCTAAAAGCTAAGACTATAGTTCTCTGATATATGCAACGGACCAAACCGTCGCCCGATCCATCGCTAAAGGTAGTGAGCAAGGTATGTAGGATCAATGGATATGCCCTTGATCCTTTTCGTAAATATATATATATATATATATATATTGTAAACACTCGAAATTTTCCTTACTAACAGTGTAGGAGGGCAAAGACGTCAATCAAATCAACCCCAGTACCGATACCAGGCTTCCAATCCAAATCCGACCAACAATGCCGGTCATTCAGTTAAATCCGATCCCCAATGTCGGTAAACCCAAATCGATCCCCAATATCGGTAAACCCAAATCTGATCCACAATATCGGTGCTCCCGTCTAATCCGATCACCAATGTAGGTACTCTAGTCAAATCTGATCTCTAATCGGACCATCTATCTAGCTCCGATCTCCAATCAGACAATCTATCCAGCTTCGATCTCCAATCGGACCGTCTATCCAGCTCTGATCTCCTATCAGACCGTTTATCTAACTCTGATTTCCTATTGAACCGTCTATCCAACTCTGATCTCTAATCGGAGCATCTATCCAGCTCCGATCTCCAATCGGACCGTCTATCCAGCTCCGATCTCCAATCTGAATGTTTATCCAGCTCCGATCTCCAATCGGACCGTCTATCCAGCTCTGATCTCCAATCGGATCGTCCATCCAGCTCCGATCTCCAATCGGACCATCTATCCAGCTCCGATCTCCAAATCGGTCCGTCTGTCCAGCTCTGATCTCCAATCGGACCGTCTATCCAGCTCTGATCTCCAATCGGACCGCCTATCCAGCTCCGATCTCCAATCGGACCATCAGTTCAAACCCCGATCTCCAATCGGACCATCATTTCAAACCCCGATCTCAATATCGGGCCTTCAAGTCAGCCCCGACATTAACCCGGGAGGTACAGGTCAACCTCAACATCAACCCGTGATATGTCGAGTTATCCTGGTCTCAATCCGAGAAGTGCAGTTTAGCCCCAGAGATGACTCTGGGAAGCCAGATCCACCAAGGACCACCCCGGGAGGTACATGTTAACCTCAACATCAACCCAGAACATGTCGAGTCATCCCGATCTCAATCCGAGAAGTACAGTTCAGTCCCAGAGATGACTCTGGGAAGCCAAATCCACCAAGGACCACCCCGGGAGGGGCAAAACGGTTGTTTTACCAATTCTCAGTCGATTCGGTCAAACTCAAGTCGAATTGATGCCATCGAAGTCAGAATGAACCATAACGACGATCCCGAGTGCAAACGACGCAAGACAGCTCAACGGATAAACTGCGGGGAATTGAAGACCTGGTTATGAACCCGTCTTCTGGGACCCAAAAAATGTTTTATCCCATGTCATTGCGACACTCTGGGCAAGGGCTTTTTGAAAAGGTATCGCACGCCTTAAACGGACGCTCTGATCAAAAGTTAGAAAGTTTCAACTTCGATTGCGCATTGTCCGGAGTGCACGTACTTCGAGATGATAGAACCCGGCACTACGGGCCCCACTAGGGGAGCCGCACCTCTATCTGCGTTAGTAGCAGGTAGAGTGGAGGTTCCCTGGCCTATAAATAAAGGTGCCCCCCCTTCATTTAAAAAAAAAAGAAAAAACGCAGCGAAGCTCTGCCAGTTCGATTTTTCGACTTTTACACCTCTTCCAAACCCAAATATTTTCACTCTAACACGTAGATATACCTATATACTACCACATATCAGAAAACAACCAGTAGATTTGGACGTATAGAGCCTACGATTTGGCAAAAAGCCCGTGTAGCAGTCTATTGTAAGTATTTTCACTATCAGAAAGTGAATATTACTTCTTCGTACTTTTATACACTTGCACGTTAATTTTCATTTTCTAACAATGCCCGGAACATTGTTCCATGGCCGTTTTTGTCAAAATTTGGTATATTTTTGTACATAAACTGATTTTCTTGCATTTCTACAACTCGGATTGACGATCCGTCAGCTCCAGCAGCTTCAATGCACTAGCACACACGTTCTGGCAACTTTGCCGGACTGGGTTATCTTCTCAGTCTGGATTTGGCCCTTTTTTGTATATATTTAACTGTATATGTACTAAAATTTCAATTCTATCAAGCCCGGATGCCAAATCTGAGGTAGTTTACCGCTTTTATATATATTTACGCATATATGAGCGATTTTTGTGACGTCCCTAAATCCAGGTCCTCAGAACCTCGGATCTGGTACGTTACGATACATTATTTCTATAACTATTGCGGAAGATATAAATATAAATTATTTATACAATAACTTTTACACATAATCTCCAAGGTCTGTAACTTTAACTTAATACCTGCATTCAATATGCTACACGACATACAATGTCATTTGTATCCAATAGTATTACAAGTTTAACCTGCATCCAAATCCAATTCTGGAATTTGTCTTTGTCTTTGCCTGTATCCAAAGTTGTCTTAATCTAAAAATTTAATCATGATATAGCAAGGGTGATCAACAAGTTTGCCCAGCAAGTTTAAGTTCAAATGAAGATATATCATAATTGAAAAGAATAATAAGCTGACAAACTTTCAACAATATAAGAATTGTGAAAGAACATGAATCAATAATGATGAATAGCCAACAATGAACATGAACAAATTTAACTGAACCAAATGGTAATGAAGGTGATCAGCCTTTCATACCTGATGAACATATGCAACATACACTAAGTGCGAATCAATAATCATTATAGTTGTGAATAATTAACAATAATTATTCACGAACATGCTTTGAAATATAACTCAAGGTTGAGTTAGAGAAAACTTGCCTGCATCGTCGATTACTGCTATGCAATATAATTTAATCGCTTTATTGTAAAGACCTATCAGTTATAATATTGATCTTTCAATTAGTATAACATACTTTATCTCATCAGTCTATTACTTTAAAAGTAAATTATCTAACATTTAACCACATAGTCAAATATTAGATAACCTTAACACCATATTTATTTATAAGTCTAAACCTAGCACACATCGAGTCTTTAATAATATTCAATATAGTATACTGAGTGGTTTCCCACAAGCAACTAACAAATTAGCTTCCGTCTTGTCTACACTATTTTTACAGTGAGTTAGATCGGTTACTAATTCGTAGATACCTTTCCCATATGAAGGAGTTGTTTAGCCCAGCTACTATACATCAACTATTAAAGAGTACGATTGCACTACCTTAGACTTAACACTTACTTATTCATACAACTTGTAAAGTAACGCTTAATCTTTCATTTTATAAGTCCTTTATAATTTAGTAAGCCGAATTCCTAATCCAGCAACCTGGATTCAGACTGAATTTCAATTTAGCAAATTATTTTCCAATCCAGCAGACTGGATTCAACTGACCTCCAATCTAGCAAGTCTGGATTCAAACTGACATCCAATCTAGCAAGCCTGGATTCATTTTACCTCTAATCCAGCAGCCTAGATTATCCAAATAGACCATTCCAGCACTTGATGGCCAATCCAGCAAACCAGATTGCAATCCAACAAACCAGATTGTAATCTAGCAACCTGATGGTCAATCCAGCAAGATAGATTCCCTTTTTTAATCTAATCATTTTATTATTATTTTTATCTTTTGTCCATACATAAATACATATATTTCATACACAAAAATAATTTTTTAGGAATTTTTCAATTTCCTTGAGTATTTTCTAAAAATCCATTTCTAGTTAATTCCTTAAGAAATTAGCTACCTCACGCTTAACTTCAGAAATTCCCAACTCTTGGCGGGATCTTACACATGTTAACCTGAGCCTCTAGTTTAAATTTCGTGGCCATCGGAGTTATACAACTCCGGTTATAGCAATTTTTGTCGAAAAACGCAAATATTAAAATAGTCATAACTTACTCAATTTAAGTCGACTCATTTTTGGACAAAAGCTACTTCATATCATATATTTTCATGTCCCAAAATATTGGAATTTATTTCATAAAATAAGTGGACGAAACTGCCTTTATAAAATCTAGACAACAAGCTTTTCGGGTTTTTCGGATTTGGCGTCCTTTGCTCAAAAGAGTCAACACAAAAATCTATATCACCTTTTTCAGTGATTCCACTTGAAAAAGTTAGAAGACTTATAGATCTAAGTCCAAAAATTGATCACACTCAAAAATTCGAAACACAATGAGAGATATGGTCATTTTAATATCATGTTCCGTTTTCTCAAAAATATGATTTTAAAACTTTTGTGTTTTGTTAGAAAACTTTCATGATCTACTGATTTATCAAACATTAACCACCATAAATTATCGTAACACATACTAATACAACTTAAGATCAAGGATCTACCATGATCCATGATCTATTACACCAAACATACCCTAAATCCAAGCAAAATATAATTTAGGCTAGGAAAATCAAGATTTTCTAACTTTTAAAATATAGTTTCCTTTTTCTTGTTTTTGATCTAACTTTTAACACTTAAAAGTGATAGATCCAAACATATAATACTTATTAACATATAGATATAAGGTTTTGGAGTTTTGAACCATAAATCCAAGTTTTGATTTAAACAACTAAGAATAATTTAAATAAAAGGTGGTTTATACCTTGATTTCTTGCTAGCCTTTCTTAATCTTTCAAAGTAGATGATAATCTAGGGTAGAATGAAGATCAAAACCCCCTCCCTTCTCTTCCTTGTTCCAGCCGAATTGGCCCTCCCCTCTCTTTCTCTCTTTAGTTTTCTTTTACTAGCAAATATGATGTGATAGGAAAGAGAGAAAAAAATAGATTGTGTGTAAGTAAGAGATATTCTTTGTATATCGATCTCCCATCCACTCTCTTATCTCTTTGTCATTAATTGAAGGTTTCTTGCACCCTTGGATAACATGTTTCTTGCAAGACTAGTAAAAATGAGTGGCTTGGTTAAATGAGTGACACATAAGGTGAGGTGGTGGGGAGTTGTTGAGAGTTGGTAATTTATCATCATTACACCACATGCTTAATCTCCTCCTCTCTCTATATGGCCAAAATTATTGGCCCTTCTTCACATTTTGGTTTAGTTCCTAATACTTTATCCACTTAACAAATATCCCACAAAAATTTCTTAACAATTGGGCTAAAATCTTGGGCTCCAAATTAATTCTTTTGGGCTTGCTAATAAAATAATTGGGCTATATAAATTAACATAGTCCACTAATTTTAATTCTATCCTACCCTAATTATTCAAGTAGGGTTTTCATTCACTCAATTAGTAAATCAAATCCTTACTCATGTAATTACTTAACCCAATTAGACTTGCTTTTATAAAATTAATTAGTTAAGATATATAAAATAAATCTCTTAAGTTAGTATAAATTTTAAATACTAACATCCTTACATATTATAACCCTTAAGTTATTTAATTCCATACCTAATATATATATATTAGGTTTCAAGACTTTATTCTTAATTCTCTTTATATGTTAAATAAATATATAAATAATACACAAAACCATATAAGTCCTTCACAAAATTTTTAAATCTATACTCTATTTCCAGTCTAGGTCTTATTATTTAACATTTATTTAATCATTTAAAATCTTATAAATTCTCGGGTTGTCACAATTTTCACCATAACTGGGTTCTCTTCCCAGTATTGATTGACTACATTCCTGTCAATATATATATATATATATATATATATATATCAATTTCGGCCCGGGCACCGGCGTGAAAATCCATCGTCCTTTATATTTTTTTTGCACTCTTCGCCATACTGGGTGATCTCCCCAGTCACTGGTTGACTACTTTTCTGCAATTTACATTCCAGTCTGGCCTGGACTATTTCGTGGCCTTTATACTATTTTTGCACACTTCACCATTAATGGGTTATCTTCCCAGTCACTAGTTGACTACTCTTCTGCAATTTACATTCCAGTCTGGCCTGGAGTATTTCATGGCCTTTATACTATTTTTGCACACTTCACCATTACTGGATTATCTTCCCAGTCCCTGGTTGACTACTTTTCTGTATATTTTCATTCCAGTTCGGCCTGGATCATTTTATGGCCTTTTTACTGCTTTTATATATATTTATGCACATATAAGCATCCTTTACCATCACTGGTCCTCTTCCCAGTCTTGGTTGACTACGTTTATGCCAATATATATATATATATATATATATATATTTCAATTCCAGTCCGGGCACCGGCGTGAAAACCCATCGCCCTTTACATCTTTTATATATATTTGTATATATATATATATATATATATATATATATATATATATATATTGCTTTACTCGCTTTCTATTCAACTGCTGCTTTAAATATTCATTTTATATGAATTGACACTGACATATCTGCAGGCGAATTAGATTTATTGAAATCTCGCCAATTCTAGTTTTCAAAAGGTTCAAAACCTCCAGACTGAACCGGAAAGCTAGAATGGCTGAGATTTCCTTAAATCTAGCTTTCTTTCTAGTTTCAGCTTTAAAAGTAATCTCGCGTCCCTTAGATCGCTATCTAGTGGGAACGAGATGCTTCGGCCGTGCGGACTAGGATTTATTGAATGAATCCTCGGTTCTGGCAATATTGGGATATTTATCTATTTTTGTGCAAATTTGAACTGTGCAGGTTTTGGCTACTCATATGTGAGCCTAGGAATCGTGGGATTCACGATCAAAACGATCGGAATCTGATTCCCATGATGGACAAATTCAGATTTATAAATGTACCCTGCCAATTTTTCTGCAAAAAATGTACATGTAAATAGACCTTAAAACGGTTATCAGGATTTAAGGTCTCAATATAATAAAAAATATTGATTGTCGTGTCAGTGTCACTCCGATGGTTCTCATACCCATGAGGAGACCGACACTTGTATATTCTGTGGTCGAGGATGCTTTGCACCCAACAAATCACCATTCATATGCAGCCTTAAGGCTATAAAGATAAAATTGGAAGTATCAACAGTCTTCAATTCCTATGGCAGCGTAAGGGTTTGATAAACCAGCTTTTAAAACATCATTTTCAAATCCATCAAAAGAAAAACTTTTCAAAGAAGATCAAAGTAAATGCTTTTGCAAATCAAATCAAAGACTGATTTTTAAATCAAATCAAACCCTTCGTATATAGGTTCAACGAAGCAAAGCACTACTTTTAATCAATCAAATCAATAGGCCCAATCTTCAAACAACATTCATTCACGCATTTTAGTTTAAAGGGAAATATTAAAAAGATGCGGTACCGTGTTTACACGGGAGTTGTGGGGTGCCTAACACCTTCCCCACAATTAACCAAGGCCCGAGCTCAAACTTTGTTTTCAAAGATCAAGTTTCGACAGTGTCCAGCAATTGGGCATCTTTCAAACAAAACTCGATTGAGTTGGTACAGCCATTTTCAAATCTACCAACTGAAAATTATGTAAAACGTTCAAATCGTCGACATGATACGTGCTGGCCTTCATCCTAAAAAAAATCCTTCAAAACCCTTTTTCTAAATAAAAAGAGTGAGGGTAGAGAGAACATATATATAGCACTTATATATATATATATATATATTAAAGTAGTAAATTAGTACATATCAGAGAAGATCTTACGATATGGAGCGAGAAATGCGAAAAGGAGGCCTATGTGCTGCCAAAATTTGATTTCAACCTGTAGAAAGTTGATATAACAAGGTTTATATGTATAGAAGTGTTTAAAACTGAGATTTACAGAGTTTGAGATGAAGAATCACTCTATTTCTCTCTAGCTCTCGAATTTCTCAATCTAGAAACCTAAAAACTAAAATCTCCTTTCAAAATGAGCTATGGGGATCTAATTTATAGACACCGGCCAGCCGCAAGTGTACCTGCGATTGGGACTGGTGGGTTTTCGCCACCTCGAAGTTCGTTCATTTGATCGCTGCGCTGTCTGCTGAAACGTCCGTATCTTAAAATTCGAGAATCGTTGGGTGATGAGTGGAAATTATACCCGCGAATCGAATACTTTTACACTTAAGAAGTTTCTGTGCCTTGATAGTATCCATGATAGTATTAGACCCTATTGAGCTTATTCGTGCAAGGGTTTATATATTTAGTTAGATCTACCTAGTTGAGCCATGCTATGGTTTTTAACCCTATGTTGAATTGTTTATATGATTAGTTTTAGGATGCCATTAGTACTCTATGTTTACTGTTTTGTAGTATTTTAGGCTGCAAGTATATATAACTTGCAGTCATGGATTATCAATTTTTGGATATTTTTGGATGCATGGATCATTTAAAAATGTTTATTGCTTATTTCTATCCATGTTACAGCTTTATTAGTATGAATGGATGTTTATCTATCATTTTGTATCGTGATAGTATCCATGATAGTATTAGACCCTATTTTGAGCTTATTCTTGCAAGGGTTATATATTTAGTTTGATCTACCTAGTTAAGCCATGCTATGTGTAATACCCGAGAATTTTTGAATATTATTAATGGAAATGAATATTTATTTGAATATAAATGATTATGTGTTGTGAGGTGAGTTAAGTTAATTGATTTCGAATTGAATTTATAATAATTGAGAAGAGTGTGGAGTTTATGATAAGCTCGGAGAATGCCTTGTGTGGCACAAGAATGGAATTGATGATGATTTAATTAATCAAAGAGGGAAATCAATAAGTGAAGGATTAATTAATAATATGTTGATTAATTTTTATTTTGAGTAATAAAACATTCATGAGTAAATAATAGAAGAATATAATAAGAGTTATATTTATTTAATTATTGGTTGTGTGTAATACATATGATAATTAACCGTATAATAAGGATATTAATAGTGGTTATGAATAATAACCGGACAAAGAGTAAATGAATAATTAATATAATGATTACTCAATTAATTGCGAAGTGTAAAGTTATGTAATCACATATTGTATGGTAACTACAACTATATAATATAAAGTATAATATGACATTTTGATATAACTATGTAATATAGGAATTATATGGTAAAAGGAAGTAAGTCACATGAATTACGTAAATAAACCCATGTGAATACATGTTACGTGTACATTGCGTAATATTGAACCAAACGATATTATAAAGTGTAGTGTGACACTTTAGTGAGACTATGCAATATGGAAACTATATAGTAAGAGTAATAAATTGTATGAGTTACATAAATAATGCTTAAGTGACAATATGTGTTGTGTGACTACAGTAAATGTGTACCTCATAAATATTATTATAAATGAACAATTGTTATTTAATGATTATTTCAATAATTAAATATAATTGAAATAATAATAGAGGTTGTGATAATGTGGTGTGACAATACCCAAATAAATTATATTAGGTATTATAAAGATGTACATGGGTTATATGATGTGTATAGATATATACCCCCAAATTGCTACCATGTGATATTATTATAACATTAAAACCCATGTGTGCACCCAATTGATTTTCAAAACCTAAGTATACATATATGTTTATTTAACTTAAGCGTATATTATATGTATATGGATATAACCTAAGTGTAATGTTATTCATTCTTGCAATGCTGAGTATTTAACTTATCCCTAATTGAGTGTCCATTTCTGCTACACTTGAATGGCCTTTGGCCTAAGGCTAGCTACCCCCTTCATCTCTCAATTTCCTCAATATAGCTAGCAAATGATGGCCATGATGAAGAAGGGTGTGGGTGATGAGAGTGGTTGGCAACTATTACACCTAATCTTGATTACCCAATGTGTTCTTCTTCCATCTCTTAGTTTGATTCATGATGCAATAGCTTGGTATGGTCCTTCATTTCTCTATAAATTGAGCCCTCCTCTCCTCATTTGATTTTGTTAAGGTAATTGCTAAATTGCTATAGAAAGAGTGAGAGCATAATCTAATAATTGAGAGGAAGCTCTATCCAATTCAAAGCTCAAGAAGGTATAATGCTTTAATTATACTTTGAAGTTTAGCAATTGTCAATTCATAGGATAGTTCATGAATTCTTGTGAATTGAATATGTTAGATGATGTTAGTATGTTAGTAGAGTCCATACACCTGTTATATGTGTAATGTGCCTGTTTATAAGATTGTTACATGAAGAAATTTGAGTTGGCCTGAAGCGCTACTCTAGCAGAAAATTGTCTGGGCCGGAACCTGAGTGGCGCAGCCGCGCCACTCCCTAGTACAAACAGGGCGCTGCCGCGCCCTTGTGCAGAAACAAATGATGAGTTTTTGTGCCTTCTGAAATAATGAGCATACTACTTTAACTCAAATATACCTATTTTGATCCATGACATACTGACAGAGGAGGCCTTGCATATTATCACGTTTCATAGCTTGATTTTGATGACTTTCTAAATAAAACTTAAGTTTTCAAAAACAAACTTGACGAACTAAGAATACCTTGAGTTCTGAAAATTGTAAACATGTGTATGTAGTCAAGTATGTGTGTACATAAGCATAATAAAGAATGTGTGGACTTACCTTGTATGCTTAAATGATTTTGATAGCATTCTAATGAAAACTTAGAGTTTCACATACGAACTTGATAAACTATATACACTTGAGTCATGAACTTGTGAGCATGCCTATGTGATCTATTTATACATATGAAAGCATGACATATGATATGTGAAGCTACATTGTATGTTGAATGGTTTAACATAAGATATTCAAAAGAAACCTTAATAGTTTAGAAACTAGTTTTGTTGATAACTACATTACAAGTATTCTAAAAATTATAAACGACATGATAGGATATCATATGCCTCTAAACATGATTGTCAGGTATGACCTAGCTAGTCTAATGCATGGTAAACTAGTTGAGCATGGTTTAGGACAAGTTTTAAAGAAGTGGAACCATGGAACATGAAATGCATGACTAAAATAATTTGAACATATGTATATGATACTTAGTGACCTCATAGCATATGGACAATGATTAACCGTAAGAGACGTTGTTAATTGAACACTTGAAGCCTTGATTGAATAAGAATAGATAACAAACTATGTTAAAGACGATATGGGGTCAAACCTAGTTATAAGCATCCTGACATGTGCATTTTACGTAAATCATTGTCTAAGTGCATTATCGGGGTATGCCTAAATTCTGTAGAAGCAGCCCTGTCTTGGTTTGAACTAGGAGCAGCGCGGCCGCAGCACTCCTTAGTGCTAACCAAGCGCGGCCGCGCCAATGTTCAGAATTGCCAGAGCCTGTTTGATTACAATTTGGACTTGAGACATACTTATAGGGTTGTCCTAATATGTAATATTTGTCCAGAACGTTATTCAAAGTATCAATGAGCATGCTAAGCAATGAAACCATATTAAATTGACAAAATGTTTATAAACCTCAAATGTTAAATGACAGTTACGAACTATGTTCATAGTGTCTGATAATCTGATTTCATGCTACATATGAATAAATACGCAGTGAAATACATATAGGGTTATATGACTGAGTTAGAACCATATGTGTATATTTAACTTACATAGCAAGCTTGTGTACCGAATGTACTTAGCTAACGAATATCCTATACATGTAAATATATTACGATAGGAACTCGACGTGTTGATAAGCTTTACTTTGGTAAACTACGCTTAAGGCAAGTTCTTAACCCTACTCTTTATTGAGCATTCTTAAGCTTGTGCTATTAATTGGTCGTTCGAATAGAACATTGAAAGTATAATTCATATCTTATACTTCGAAGCTAAGTCAAAGTAGTTTACATTCTTTGAACTTATATTTGTGCTTATATATACATTGAAAGAGCGGTCTATGCCATTTGATTCGGCTAGACCTATACCATGATTAGAAAGCTATCCAAACCAATTGATTGTTGCGGAATCTTATAGTGGGTAAGGTGAACAACCTTCTTTGAAGGGAAATATATATTGTCGGGAGACCGACGTGCGCACTTGAGTACGATTAAATGTTATGCATAATATAGGGTACTTTAGGCTGATCACATGTTGTACTTATTTTTATTAGATTATCAGTATATTTCTATTAATTCTAGTAGAAGTTCAAAGTCCTTAGTGACTGCTTAGTATTCAATTATCTTGAAATCTTGAATTGATTTAGCATTAAATCTTGAATTGATTTAGCGTTGAATCTTATTGATATCTTTCTGTCCTTAGCGACTGTTATTGAGAACTGTTGATATTTCTTGCTATCCTTGAACTATCATATCCTGTTATACCTTTTGGGATTCAAAAACTATATTACTCGCCTTTATTGTCATATTACTTGCTGAGCAAACTTGTTGCTCATTCTTGCTTTTCCCTAAAAACATTTCTATTAAGGCAGAGCAGGGTGGACCTTCGGGCACCGACAAAGGCAAGGCTATCGACTAGCTAGTCCCTTTATGTTTTAGAAATTCTGGTGTTGTATTATGACAACTATGATAATGTTTTAAGACTGATTCAGAACTATGTTTAAACTTAAGTAGGGTTATGTAATAAGTCTTTATTTGATATTATTATGTAATCTATTAAGTACTGTAGGTTGCGAGACTTGGGGAATAAATATAATAAATTATTGTATATTATTCTAGATTATCCACTGTGATTTTATGATTTTAGTTATTATTGTTAGATAGTGACACACCGGATTCGAGGCATTGTGGCCCGAATTTGGGGGCGTCCTAGGTTGGTATCAAAGCTGTAGTTATAAACCTTAGGAGCGAGTGTCCTTAGATTATAACTTATGAGAACTTAGAAAGTTAGAAGAAGATAAAACTTATGTAGAGTTTTCCTTGAGAGACTTAGTGTGTTATGAAATATAACTTCATTCTATACAATGAACTTATATTTTATTTAACATTCTAATGGAGTTGCTGTTTGCTTGTCTTGTGTTTGTGATTGTAGGATGACAGACATGGGAGTACCTGGTAGAGTGGCAGAGGAGGACCCCAGAGATATACATGTGGTATATGAGGCACCTCTAGAGGTTGTGCCTGTGCAGGCTGTTGCACCGTCTAAGTCTGATGACAAGAACGCGATTGAGGTAGAGTTTAACCCAGAGGAGGAGCCCATGGAGGACGAGCCTATGGAGGACGAGCCTACGGAGAGCGAGCCCATGGAGGACTCTTACGAGCCTAACCTGGAGGAGCATATGCAAGGAGAGTATGAGGAGCGGATTCTAGAGTTAGATTGCCGAGTACAGGAGCTGGAGGCTGAGTCCCAGGAGAGAGAGTTTGAGTTCCAGAAACTGAGGGACGAGGACCACCAGAAGAAGCTGGCCATGCAGGAGTTAGAGGTGGAGATTGCCTACCGCAAGGAGGCAGGGATTCAGATGGGGACCTTCTTTCACAAGTCGGTGGCTAGGAATATGGATCTGGCAGAAAAGCTAGAAGAGGTAGAGCAGAGGGAACTAAGTGAGAAGACAGAGAAAGAGGCACTCCGTACTCAACTAGAATTGGAGGTGATGGATAGGATTCACTTCGAGGAGAAGTGTGAAGCAGCGAATGAGAGAGAAGACGACTTAGAGGATGAAGTCAGATGCAAGAAGAGGAAGATGAACAAGATGGGGTATGTGTTTTGTTCAGCTTTCGAGAGAGTGATTGATGGTGTATACCACTACTCAGTGGAGCAAGGACAGACCCTACACACTGTGAGCCGAGAGTTGGTGGCGTACATTGCGCAGATAGAGTACAAGAGCGTTGTGGAGAGTGGAATGATGGGATGAGGCCCTTAGCTAGACTAGCAGTGGCCTAAGTAGTTTTCTTTTGTGATGTATATACTGTGATGTAATCCCAATCTTTTGTGTAAGATATGAGATAGTGATGTAAACCCCAAGTAGGCTTATGTTAGAGGGGTAGTAGGTTGGTATATTCCCCATCTTTTGTGATATTAGGGGATATGTGATAACATTTATAGAACTATGCTAGGGATAATCATGTAATGAAATGATTTGGCATATGAATATAAATGAAGCTTATTTCAGAAATGTGTTATAAGATTTTATGCCTTTAGTTTTAAAGAAATACTGAAGTAATATAAATTGAGTATTAATAAAGTGAAAAATTTGTGATGCAAAAAATGCCGCCCAGACGTAGATTAACTGCACCTGAGGAATCAGTTAACAATGAGAGGGAACAAGTAGACCCGATCCTAAAGCTAGTAAACTTGTTAGGAGAAGCTCTTAGGGGAAGGAACAACGAACCCGTTCGCCCCAATCCTCAATCAGTACCAGTCACAAGTTTCAAAGATTTTAGGAGTGTAGGACCCCCAGAGTTTGAGGGTACTACCGATCCGATCGTAGGTCAGACATGGGTTAAGGATATAGAGAAGGCTTTCACTATCGCTCGAGTAGGTGAAGACCAGAAGACGGTATTTGCTATGTATATGATGAGAGGCGAAGCCAAATACTGGTGGAGGCTAATCAACAAAGAGTTGGAGAAGGGATAATAGGGTGGGAGAGATTCAAGACGCTGTGTTTCGAGAACTACTTCCCGAAAAGCATGAAGAACAGAATAGAGGTTAAGTTTTTGGAACTTAAATAAGGTGATATGATGGTGGCGCAGTACGCGGATAAGTTCAATGAAATAGCGCGATTTGCAGAACACCAAGTAGGAGACGAAGAGAGGAAGGCGAGAAGTTTTGAACAAGGACTGAAGCTTTGGCTATTTAATAAGGTATCAGTTCTTCAAATTGATTCCTTTGCGACATTGCTGGAGAAGGCGATCATTGCAGAAGGTGGCAGTGAGGCCTTACGTCTGTATAACAAGGAGAAGAAAGGAAAGAATACCGGAGGAGAAAACTGGGGAGGAGGTAGCAGCAGTGGAGGAAGTAATTTGGGAAAAAGAAAATGGGAGAATAACAACAACAATAAAAACAACAACAAATAGTGGGGGAATTTTTGTGGAGGTTTTAAGAAAAGGGCTGAAGGATGTCCAAAATGTCGAAAGAATCACCAAGGTGAGTGCTGGAAAGGACGCGACACTTGCTACAACTGCGGCCATGAGGGACACATTTTGCCCAACTGGCCTAAATCGAAGAAGATCCTAGGATGTTTTGCTTGTGGCTTGACGGAGCACCGGATCAAGGATTGCCCGAAGAAGGGAAGTGGCAGAGGTAGCAACCAACAAGGGGGAAATAAACTAATGATCAGCGGACTGGCACCAGCCAACCGCCCACTGCTAGGACCTTTAACATGACCATCCAGGATGCAGTAGCTGCGAAGGGCGTGGTTTCAGGTATAATCCCAATCAATAATATAAATGCATATGTATTATTTGATTCGGGTACCACCTATTCTTTTGTATCTGAAGAATTTACTAGTAGACTAAATACACCCCAAAAACGATTAGAAAATCCCTTGAACATAGAAGTTGTGAATAAGGAAGTAATCCTTGTAAAATACGTTTACCAAAATTGTTACGCAAACATTAGAGATCATGAACTGAGCGTAGACTTTATTCCAATTAGATTGGGAGAATTTAACGTAATACTGGGAATGGATTGGTTGTATAACTATGCTGCAATAATTGACTGTCAGAATAAAAGTGTGAACCTTCAGACTCCAAGTAAGTCTAAGGTAGTGTTTTATGGTAGGTCATCGCTTAAGCAATCGTGTTTCCTTACGATGATGCATGCCAAGAAATTGTTAAGGAAAGGATGTGTAGGTTATTTAGCTTACATTGTAGATACTCAGAAAAAGGGAGTAGAAATTAAGGATATATCCGTAGTGAATGAATTCCAAGATGTATTTTCGGACAATCTGCCTGGTCTTCCGCCAGACAGAGAAATCGAATTTGTAATAGACTTAGCGCCGGGGAACTGCACTGATTTTGAAAGCTCTATATCGTATGGCGCCAGTAGAAATGAAGGAGTTGATGATACAACTACAAGAGTTATTAGATAAAGGTTACATACGACCAAGTGTGTCTCCTTGGGGAGCACCAGTGTTGTTCGTTAAGAAAAAGGACGGATCGATGAGGCTCTGTATCGATTATAGAGAATTGAATAGAGTAACGATGAAAAATAGATATCCGTTACCAAGGATAGACGGCCTTTTTGATCAACTGAAAGGAGCAAAGTGTTTCTCAAAGATCGACCTATGGATAGATTATCACCAACTGAAGGTACGGGAGGAAGACATACCAAAGACTGCGTTTCGAACCCATTATGGACATTACGAGTTTTTGGTAATGTCATTCGAATTGACTAATGATCCGGCAGAATTCATGGACTTAATGAACCGGGTTTTCAAGCCATACTTGGACAAGTTTGTGGTAGTCTTCATCGGCGACATCTTGTTCTACTCAAAGACAGAGGAAGAGCACGCCGAACATCTGAAAATTATTTTGGAGGCCCTAAGGAAGGAGAAGATGTATGTGAAATTTTCAAAGTGTGAGTTTTGGATGGAGAAGGTTCAATTCTTAGGACACGTAGTGGATAAGAATGGAATCTCAGTAGACCCTGCAAAGGTAGAAGCAGCAAGTAATTGGAGCAGCCATAAACACCAACGAAGATAAGAAGTTTCTTAGGGTTAGCTGGGTACTATCGAAGATTCATCCAGGATTTTTCTAAGATAGCAACCCCGTTGACCAATCTGACAAGGAAGACAGTGAAGTTTGTATGGACGAACAAATGCGAGGAGAGTTTTCAAGAATTGAAGAAGAGATTAAGCGAAGCGCCTGTATTATCACTACCAGATGAGACGGGAGGTTTTGTGGTGTATAGTGATGCATCGTATAAGGGACTTGGCTGTGTGCTTATGCAACACGGCAAGGTCATTGCGTATGCATCACCATAATTAAAGGACTACGAAAAACAATACCCTACTTATGACTTCGAGTTAGCGGCAGTAGTTTTTGCGTTGAAGATATGGAGACATTATTTGTACGGAGAGAAATATGAGATATACACGGACCACAAAAATCTAAAATATATCTTCAAACAGAAGGAGTTGAATATGCGTTAGAGATGGTGGTTAGAATTGATCAATGATTATGACTGTGATATTCTTTATCACCCGGGTAAGGCAAACGTGGTTGCCGACGCTTTGAGCAGGAATGAAAGGGAGAAACTGTTTCACTTGACAACTCAAGAGGAGTTAATAAAAGAAATGGAAAAATTGGAAATAGAGGTAAAAGGACCGGAGAGGCCTGAAGAGAGGTTATTTGTAATGGAAGTTCGTCCAACCTTGTTGGATAGAGTAAAGGAATCACAAGAAAAGGATGAAGAGTGCGAGAAAATCAGAAAAAGTATCGCAGAAAATGGAGAAGAGAGATTTAGAATGGATAAAGACGGTATCTTGAGATTCAAAGAGAGAGTGTGGGTACCAGCGGTAACCAAATTGAGAGAAGAAATTTTGCATGAGGCACACAATACGACGTATTCTGTTCATCCAGGAGGCACAAAGATGTACTGAGATTTGAGGCAACATTTTTGGTGGCCCAATCTGAAACGGGAAGTCGCAGAGTGCATTAGTAGATGTCTGACTTGCCAACGCATTAAAGCAGAGCATCAGTGGCCGGGTGGTTTACTACAATCGTTGGAAATACTAGAGTGGAAATGGGAGCACATTATGATGGACTTTGTGGTGGGACTTCTAATCACGCGAAAAGGTTATGATGCCATTTGGGTTATCGTGGATCGATTAACGAAGATCGCACATTTTCTACAGATCAAGATCCGCTATAGTTTGAATCAGTTAGCGAGTCTGCACGTAAAGGAGATTGTTTCACGACATGGAGTGCCGGTGTCAATTATCTCTGATCAAGATCTGCGCTTCACGCCAAACTTCTGGAAAAGCTTACACGAGAGAATGGGAACACAGTTGAGGTTGAGTACCGCTTATCATCCTTAGATAGACGGACAGAGTGAACGAACAATACAAACTCTGGAGGATATGCTTAGGACTTGCGTGATAGATTTCAAGGAAAATTGGGACGACCACCTACCCTTGGTAGAATTTGCGTATAACAATAGTTACCATGCAAGTATCGGCATGCCACCGTACGAAGCTCTTTACGGGAGGAAATGTAGAATGCCGTTATGTTGGGACGAAGTTGGAGAACGACGAATAGTCGGACCAGAGTTAGTGCAACAAACCGCAGACGTGGTGACAGTGATAAGAGCCAGATTGGTAGCAGCTCAAGATAGCCAAAAAAAGTACGCAGACATGCATTGACAAGACTGGGACTTTAAAGTCGGCAGTTTCGTATTCTTGAAGGTATCTCCTTGGAAGGGAAAAATACAATTCGAAAAGAAGGGAAAGTTGAGTCCAAGATTTATCGGACCGTTCGAGATATTGAAGCTAGTGGGCGAAGTAGCATACAAAGTTGCATTACCACCTGAGTTGGAGCACATCCACAACGTGTTCCACATCTCCGTGTTGCGTCCATACAAGGCCGACTACAATCACGTGGTTTCTTATGAGCCCATTCAAGTGGAGAAGAACCTAGCGTATGAAGAAATTCCTGTCAAAATACTAGATAGGAAAGAGCATATATTAAGAAATAAAGTTATTTCATCTGTAAAAGTACTTTGGCGTAACCATGATGTCGAGGAGGCTACGTGGGAATTAGAAGATAGGATGATGAGGGACTATCCCAATTTATTTGTGTAACCTTGTAGCAATTCCGAGGACAAAATTTTTATAAAGGGGGAGGATGTAATACCCGAGAATTTTTGAATATTATTAATGAATATTATTAATAGAAATGAATATTTATTTGAATATAAATGATTCTGTGTTGTGAGGTGAGTTAATTCAAATGATTTGGAATTAAATTTATAATAATTGAGAAGAGTGTGGAGTTTATGACAAGCTCGGAGAATGCCTTGTGTGGCACAAGAATGGAATTGATGATGATTTAATTAATCAAAGAGGGAAATCAATAAGTGAATGATTAATTAATAATATGTTGATTAATTTTTATTTTGAGTAATAAAACATTCATGAGTAAATAATGGATGAATATAATAAGAGTTATATTTATTTAATTATTGGTTGTTTGTAATACATATGATAATTAACCGTATAATAAGGTTATTAAGGGTGATTATGAATAATAACCGGATAAAGTGTAAATAAATAATTAATATAATGATTACTCAATTAATTGCTAAGTATAAAGTTATGTAATCACATATTGTATGGTAACTGTAATACCCGAGACTTTTCATGAATAAAGATTTATATCGATATTAATGAAAATCGACTATTTACTTGAATATAAATATGTATGTGTTATAAGATGAGTTAACTCAATTATATTAAATTGAATATATAAAATAATTGAGAAAAATATAGAGTTTATGATAAGCTCGTTGAAATGCCTTGTGTGGCACGAGAATAGAAACGATGATGAGTTAATTAATCAAGGATGAAGGAATTATTAAGTGAGCAATTAATCTATATTAATTGTTAATTGCTATTATGAGAAATATAATAGTAGTATGTTGATTTATTATTATTGCAAGTGAAAGTATAATAATAAGTAAATTATTTATAAATATAATAAGATTTATATTTGTTAAATTGTTGAGGAATGTGATAATAATTGTTGATGATAGGAGGATTAATTAATATTATTGTTAATTAATTGATAAAATGAGTAATTAATTAATATTGATTAATTGACATTGTGATTAATAAAACATAAAAGAGTAGACTATTAATATAATAAGAATATATTTGCTCAATTAATTGCTATGTGCAAGCATGCGATAATTAAATGTATAATGTATAGTAGCTACCTATATATTATATGAAGTGTAAAATGCAATGTGACGTTAAATGTGACTATACTATATATAGAAACTATGTGTTATAACTAATTAAATAAGTTATATGAATACCTCATGAGGTTATGTGACAATGTAATATGATAATATTCGATTAAATTATACCGGTACGATAAAATGTACATGGATTATATATGTGCAAATTAAATTTACTACATGGTAGTATTATTTACTTATTGGGATTATATTGTAACTCTAATTGTAATCAAAATATATAGTATGTGATAACCTAAGTAAATAATACATATGTGTGATAAACTAAGTATGTATATATGCATGATTGTGACGTCCCCAAATCCAGGACCGCCACTTGGTCTCTCGAATTCGGTTCGTCACGTGCTCATGGTAATATATCACAATAATAATACGACTAAATGTCGCATCACACAGCGGAATAATACACAAGTAATACCGAATAAATTACATTTAGATAATATAATTATTCACGTCCCAAGGTCTCGTAACTTAAACAGTGATTACATAGCTTAGACATATCTTAAGCATAAATAACCTTAACTAGTACATAATATCATAAGTTCTTTATTACAATCATAAAGTGCTACATAATTAAAGCTACTCAGTAGCCTTTTCCTTGCCCTTATTTGTGCCCGAAGGTCCGCTCTGTTCTGCCTTAACTGAAATGTTTTAGGGAAAGCAAGAATGAGCACAAATTGCTCAGCAAGTAATATACAATAAGGGTGAGTAATATAATTCTCAATTCTCGAAAGGGTATAGCAAGGTTTGATAGTTCAAGGATAACAAGAATATCAACAGTTTTCAATAACAGTCGCTAAGGACAGAATAATATCAATGTGATTCAATAATAAACCAATTCAAGATTTCAAGATAACTGAATACTGAGCCGTCACTAAGGACTATGAACTTCTACTAGAATTAACAGTATTAAACTGATAACCCAAATCAAAAACAGGTACAACAGGTGATCAGCCTAAAGTACCATCGTTATGCATAACAATCAATCATACTCAAGTGCGCACGTCGGCTCTCCGATAATTTTATTTTCCCTTCAAAGAAGGTTGTTCTTCTCAGTCAAATACAAGATCCCGCACCAACCAATTGGTTTGGGTCACCTTTCAATAATATAAGTCTAGCCGAATCAAATGGCATAGACACTTTCATAATATTCAAGAATAATACCAAGTTCAACATGAATAATAGCTTTAATGAAATAAGAGTTCAAGTATGCTAATTCAATTCAAACGATTAAGTAAAGAAACTAGTTCGCAATATACAAGGATAGAATACTTGCATAAAGTAAATGCGTCGGTTAGGATACTTGCATCCAAAGAGATAAGGTTTAGATACTTGCACCGTAAAAGAGTGTAAGTTAGGAAACTTGCACTTTAAAAGAGTGTACGTTAGAGAACTTGCCTTTAGCGTAGTTTATCCACGAAAAGTAAATCAACACTTTTGAATTCCTATCGTAATATAGTTACGTATATATATGATATTCATTAGTCATATTATACCTCATCTCGTATATACGATTAACACATAAGCTAAGTCTTAACCTAGCTACATAGTTATATAGAATATAATGTCTATCCTTAACGTTCCTCCTTTCGAGTTTAAACACATTCTTATATCATATAAAATCGCAACAATTAGCAAACATGTTCTCATATTATTAATATCACATAAGACCACAATTAATACTAAATGTATTTCATTTTAGCAAGTTATGGCATTCTCATAAGTTAACCGTCAAAATCGGGTTCAAGTAACATCATATAATATCACATAGCATGTATACATGTTTAAAGGATACTTTTATGTGTATACAACCTTTCCTTGTTCCAATCATACATGAAATAGATTCTAAGTTAACACTTTCAATAATTTAAAGCCATTTAAGGTCATGGAATTCACAAGGCCTATCATGCTCGCTCTTTAAACACATAAGGTATTCATATACTTTGCATTAGGCATACTTATGAGTATTCACATTTCATACATGTAACTATCACAGTTATTAGTTGAAAACATGCTTCGTTTACGTTAAATTTTAATCATGACATCTAGGATGGTATGTATACATGCATGACGTTCATGAAGTTAATAGTATTATCCAACACGTTCATAAACTTCAGAATTTAAACTTCAAGTTAACATGTCAAGGTGTAAGTTTAAAACTTGTATTCTCATTAGTAAAGCTCACTAATAAGGCCTAACATGCTCATGCTATCTAGATTCATATGTTAACATGTTTGATACGCATTTCAAGGTCATATAACATGCCCAAAAAATCAGAACCTAGAATCCTAATATAACATGTTAGAGTCCATGTTCAACGCTTGAGTTTTCGTTGGAAAGGTTCACTATTGAGGTTCATATGCTCAAGTTACATTATGAAGCTTAGATACGCAAGTTAACATTCATATCATGTGTTTCTAGTTCATACAAATATGTCTCAAAAGTCAGAATGTCAATATAAAGCTAACATATCAAAGTTCCTCTTTTTATAACTTTCAGTTTTCTTCAAAATATTCAACTAAAACGACTAGCATGGATTACTATAAACTAGTACCCTTATTCCATATGTTATTGTGAGTTATATGCATATCCTAATAGTACAACATGCTCAATATATCAGAAGATATAATAGAAATCATCAACAATTTCTGCAGTGGCGTGCGACCGCGCCCAAATTGTACTAGGGAGACGTGCAGCCGCGCGGCTCCCGTTCCAGTCCAGAGAGCTCCAGCCTCGGCAGATATCAAGCCCAAATCACAAAATTACTTCACAATTTCGATTCTACATAACTACATTGCAATACCAACATACTTATATGTCTATATAACACTTAATCAAGCACTCTATAATCCAATCACACTCTAATATGGCAAAATGAAGAAATCTTGAAATATACAGAGAAAAAAAAATGAAGAACAAGGAAACTTTATTATACCTCTGCTAGAATCTGAACTTGCTACTACTTTACAATGCTATTATACTACTATGTGTATTATTCTCAACTTAACTTAAGCAATTTATCAGCAAATGAATTAGAGAGTATGAGAGCCATATATATAGAAAAACCATTGTCCAGACATTGCTTATACACACCAAATTAAACCAACGAGATTTTAGATTTGCTTGATGGTTAATAGAGAGTTGGTAAATGGTTGTTGAAGATCATTATGATAACCACTCCCCCCATAATCATGAGCTAGAAGGAGCTTGGAAGAAGAATGTGGAATAGCTCCCAGCCTTTATGTGTTACACGTGAATAAGAAGTGAGGAGCAATTGGACACTAAATTTGGGACAAGCCTTAATCTCAGCATTTGCAAATGGACTACATGCTACACTTGTATACAAATACCATATACTTATGTTATATATTATATGTACTCTTAGGTTATATCTTGTACATATTTTATCCATACATAGGCTATAATTTTAATGCCACAATGCAATAATACTTCAATGTAATTTGTACATATATAATCTATGTACATTTTATCATGCCGGTATAATTTACTCGGATATTATTACATTACATTATCTTCTTTGTTATTAAATTCTACTAATCAACAATTGTGTATCATATATTCATGATGTACTATTTTAATGTACACTCACATACAATTGTTACATAAGCATCATAATGTATTAATTAGTTATGATATATAGTTTCAATATGTACAATCATACAATATGATTTAAATATACTAGCATGATCACACATAAGTGTTTCTCTACATTATATATTATGGTTGTATTCCATATACTTTATATTATTAATTATTGCATGCTTGTACATAACAATCAATATAATCTTATTATATTAATAACTTACTTATTTGCTTTATTACTCATAATGTCAAATAAATAAATTATTCATCTTATCGATTGATTATCATTAATATTAATTAATCCATTCCTCGTAATTATTAATAACACTTATTTAATAATCATAGGATTAATTATCACATGAATATAGATCTTATTATATTTATAAACACGTTGCGTATTATTATTATATTATTTGCAATAATAATAACCCACACATCATTAATTATCATTAATATTCTATAACAATTAATTAATATTCTACGATAATAATTAACAACAATTAACAATTAATATAGATTAATTGTTCACTTATCATTATTAACATATCTCATCGCGGTGCCATACAAGGCTTCCCGAGTTTATTATAAACTCCACATTTTTCTCAATTGTTATAATTATTCAATTCTATATAATTGAGCTAATTCATCTCATAACACAAAATCATTTATATATGAATAAATATTCACTTCCATTAATATATTTATTTAATAATATTCGAAAATTCTCGGGTATTACAATGATTACTGAGCTTGTATTGTTGTCCCAATAAAAGAGTCACATTTCATTCCCTTCACGTGCATAGCCATAAGGCCTAAGCCTATTGCTTCTTCTCAAACTCAGCAAAATCATAGCAATGATCAATGAGGGAGTGGGATTCATGATTGATTTAACCAACTAATCACCTAACCTTCATTAGCCATCAAACATTTCTGTAATCCGTTAGTTTGATTTGGGAAATAATTGCATTGTCTGTGTAATGATTCTTCTATAAATAGCAGCGTCTTCTTCATTCTCCTTGCTGAAATATTGTTAAGTAAAGCTAATATACTTTGATTATCTATTGAGTTGAGGGAGGATTCCTATAGCAGCATTAGCAAGCAATCTCATATCAACCAAGTAGCAGAGGTAGCATTCCTTGTTCTTCATTTCTTAGACTTCTAATTTCTTAAAATGGAGCATAATTTTGATGATAATATGATTGGGTAATGTTTGTTAGTTGATATATAGTTGATATGTTAGCTTATCAGCATGTTAGAACTATAATGTAATGGGTTTTCAATTGAATTCGTAATGAATTTCTGTGATTGGCTTAAGTTTCTGCCAAAGCAGAAACTGCACTGCTGCTGGCCGAGACCCGGCGCAGCTGCGCCAGTTTTATACTAGGGGGCAGTGCAGCTGCGCCAGGCCCTTGTGGAAATTTTTTTTGTTTCTGTTGAGCTGTGTTGTTTCTAATTTGATATTAACACCTAAACATGCATGAAAAAAAGTATAACATGCTTTATAAAGCTTTTTTATAAGATATGAGTTGTCCAACATGACTTAGTAAGAGATTTATAATAAAAACTCAATGTTTTGAAAATAAACTTTAATGAAACTCATGTTCTGCAAATTTTGAGCTTGATAGCGTACACATAACTGATTTCTGAACATGAATAAGCTTGAGTTATGATTTATAGTTCCCTTGTTCATGACCAAGTTGTTAGGCTTTGAGCTAGCGAACTTTTTCAAAGAAAAACTTGACATATTGAAACTAATATCCAGGAATACTATACGAAGTATGTTCTAACTTTCTGGTGATGTTAACTACACATGATTCTTGTATGTTAAACATAATGGAAGTAAACCAAGCATGAGTTTAAGCATGTTTTAAAGTAATAACGATGTTATTTGAGAATAAATGATGTGAACACTTATGAGTTTGCGTAGTACAAATTATGTGACCTCTTTATATGAACATAAGGCTAGTTAGTACGCATGGTGATTACATGACCCTATTTGGCCTTAATTCCGTGAAAATCCTAAACCAAAGTCCCTAACATATAAAGTTGACCTTGAAGTGGTCATACGAGTATGTAAAGACCTCTAGCATGTATGCATATTAGTGTAAATGTCTATGTATGTTAAAGATTTGACTGAAACTAGGAGGGCAGGAGCTCAAGTCTGGTCAGGCTAGAGGACAGCGCAACTGCGCCATCCCTAAGCCTAACCAGGGCGCAGCTTCGCCACTCTACAGTAAGTTCTGCATTCTGTTTGTAAACTGAGATTTAAGGCATGCTTATATTGTTACCTTAACCTGTATTATATGTTCAGTATACTGTCCAATGTGTTAAAAAGCATGCTAAATGGTAGAATTGAATGTTTAATGAGTGATTATAAAACTTTCAAATGTTAAGTCCAAAAGGTATTTGCAAACTATAAAGCGATGATTAGAAACTATGTTATTTGACTTCATGGTGACTTATAAATTGATTTTGTGCTATAAGTACGCAAGGTGTGTAATGGAGTATGTAAAGAGTATACAACTAAGTTAGACGTTTATGTATGCATTTAAACTTATATATCATGTATGAGTATACGTAACTAATGAATATCCTATACGCATAACTATATTATATTAGGATTTGAAAAATGTTGATAAGCTATACTTTGGTAAACTACGCTTGAGGCAAGTATTTGAACCCTATTCTTTATTGAGCGTTCATTAAACTTGTGCAAGTAAACTTTTGAAATTGCAAGTGATGTATTATAACTATATATTTCATGGATAAGATAAAAGTCGATTTATATTCTTCGAGCTTTAAATCTTGAGTTTGAACTTATAATTGTTCTTATATACCTTGAAAGAGTGGTCTATGCCATTTGATTCGGCTAGACTTATATCATGATTAGAAAGCTGTCCAAACCAATTGAATGGTGCGGAATTCTTGTGTTAACTGAAATGAACAACCTTCTTTGAAGGGAAAATATATTTGTCGGGAGACCGACGTGCGCACTTGAGTACGATTAAACGTTATGCATAATATAGGGTACTTTAGGTTGATCACCTGTTGTACTTGCTTTTGTTGGATTATCAGTATATTACTGTTAAAGAGTTCATAGTCCTTAGTGACTGCTCAGTATTCAATTATCTTGAAATCTTGAATTAATTTAGTATTGAATCTTATTGATATTCTGCTGTCCTTAGCGACTGTTATTGAGAACTGTTGATATTTCTTGCTATTCTTGAACTATCATATCTTGCTATGCCCTTTTGGATTCGAGAACTATATTACTCACCCTTGTCGTTATATTACTTGCTGAGCAAACTTGTTACTCATTCTTGCTTCCCAAAAACATTTCAGTTAAGGCAGAGCAGGGCGGACCTTCGGGCACCGACAAGGGCAAGGGAAAGGCTATAGAGTAGTTTTTATTTATGTAGAACTTTATGATTGTAATAAGAACTTATGCTATTATGTATTAGTTAGGTTTATATATGCTTAAGGTATGTTTAAGCTATGTAATCGATGTTTAAGTTATGAGACCTTGGGACGTGAATAAATTATATTAATTAAATGTAATCTATTCTGTAGTAGTGATGTATATTATTCTGCTGTGTAATGCGACATTTAGTCGTAATATTATTATTATTGTATTAGATTGTAGAACGTGACGAACCGAATTCGAGAGACTAGTGGCAGTCCGAATTTGGGAGCGTCACAAGTTGGTATTAAAGCTGTAGTTATAAACCTTAGGAGCGAGTGTCCTTAGATTATAACTTAGAAAAAACTTAGAGGTTAGAGAGGGATAGAACTCACATAGAGTTTTTCCCTAGAGAGAGACTTAGTGTGTTATGAAATGTAACTTCATTCTATACAATGAACTTATGTTTAATTTAACATTCTAATGGAGTTGCTATTTGTTATCTTTTATTTGTGATTGTAGGATGGCAGACACAGGAGTACCTAGTAGAGTGGCAGAGGAGAAGCCCAGAGATATACATGTAGTATACGAGGCACCTTTAGAGGCTGTGCCTGTGCAGGAAGTTGCACCGTTTGAGTTTGACAATGAGGACGAGATTGAGGTAGAGTCTGATCCAGAGGAGGTGCCTATTGAGGACGAGCCTATTGAGGACGAGCCTACAGAGGAGGAGCCCATGGAGGACTCTGACGAGCCTAACCCGGAGGAGCATATGCTGGGAGAGTACGAGGAGCGTATTCTAGAGTTAGACTTCCGAGTCCAGGAGCTGGAGGCTGAGGCCCAGGAGAGAGAGTCTAAGTTCCAGAAGCTGAGGGACGAGGACCACCAGAGAAAGTTGGACATGCAGGAGTTATAGGTGGAGATTGCTTACCGCAGGGAGGCAGGGATCCAGATGGGAACCTTATTCCACAGGTCGGTTTCCAGAAATGTAGACTTGGCAGGAAAGTTAGAAGAGGTCGAAAAGAGGGAGTTGAGTGAGAAGACTGAAAAGGAGGCACTCCGTACTCAGCTAGAGTTGGAGGTTATGGATAGGATCCACTTTGAGGAGAAGTGGGAAGCGGCTAACGAGAGAGCTGACGACCTAGGGGATGAGGTCAGATGCAAGAAGAGAAAGATGGACAAGATGGGATATGTGTTCCGTTCAGCTTTTGAGTGGGTGATTGATGGTGTATACCACTACCCAGCGGAGCAAGGACAGACCCTACATACTTTTAGCCGAGAGCTGATAGCATACATAGCACAGATCGAGTACAAGAGCGTTGTGGAGCGTGGGATGATGGGATGAGACCCTTAGCTAGACTAGTAGTAGTTTAGTAGTGTTTACTTTATGTGAGGTATATACTGTGATGTAATCCAAGTCTTTTGTGTAAGATATAGGACAGTGATGTAAACCCCGAGTAAGCTTATGTTAGAGGGGTAATGTGTTAGTGTTCCCCATCTTTTGTGATATTAGGGGATATATGTGATAACATTTATAGAAATATGCTAGGGAAAATCATGTAATGAAATGATTTGGCATATGAATATAAATGAAGCTTATTTCAGATACGTGTTATAATTTTCTTCTTTTTAGTATCAAAAGAAATACTTAAGTAATATAACTGAGTAATAATAAAATAAAAATTTGTGATGCAAATAATGGCACCAAGACATAGATTGATTGCACCTGAGGAGTCAGTGAACAATGAAAGGGAACAAGTAAATCCCATCCAGAAGTTAGTAGATTTGTTAGGAGAAGCTCTAAGGGGAAGGAACAATGAGCCCGTTCGCCCCAACCCTCCAGCTGTCCCAGTGACAAACTTCAAAGATTTTAGGAGTGTAGGACCCCCAGATTTCGAGAGTACTACTGACCCGATAATTGCGCAAACTTGGATAAAAGAGATTTAGAAGGCTTTCACCATCGCCCGAGTGAGTGAAGACCAGAAGACGGTATTTGCTACATACATGATGAGAGGCGAAGCAAACTACTGGTGGGCGGTGAATCAGCAGAGAGCTGGAGAAGGAACGATAGCGTGGGAGAGATTTAAGATGCTGTTCTTGGAGAACTACTTCCCAAAGATCATGAAGAACCGAATGGAGGTGAAGTTCTTAGAACTAAAACAAGGTGATATGACGGTGGCGCAGTACGCGGCTAAGTTCAATGAACAAGTGCGATTTGCAGAACACCAAGTTGGAGATGAAGAGAGGAAGGCAAGACGTTTCGAGCAAGGGCGGAAGCCGTGGCTATATAATAAGGTATCAGTTCTTCAAATTGATTCCTTTGCGACGTTGTTAGAGAAGGTAATCATTGCAAAAGGCGGCAGTGAGGCCTTAAGTCTGTATCATAAGGAGAAGAAAAACAAGAACACTGGTAGTGAACATCGTGGAGGAAGTAGCAGCGGGGGAAGTAATTTGGGAAAAAGAAAGTGGGAGAACAATAACAACAAAAACAACAACAATCAGTCGGGAAACTTTCGTGGAGGATTAAAGAAAATGAGTGAAGCTTGTAATAAGTGTGGGAGAAGTCATCAGGGGGAGTGCTGGAAAGAAAAGAGCACGTGCTATAACTGCGGCCAGGAGGGGCACATATCGCCGAATTGCCCAAAATCAAAGAAGGTCAGAGGATGTTTTGCTTGCAGATCAATGGAGCACCAGATTAAGGATTGCCCAAAGAAAGGAAGTGGTGGGACTAGCGGGGGTCAGGGAGGAGGTAACAAGTTAATGATTGGTGGACCCGCGCAGCCCAACCGATTGACCACCTGAACCTTTAACATGACCGTTCAGGACGCAGTAGCTGCGAAGGACGTGGTATCAGGTATAATCCCAATCAATGATATAAATGCTTATGTATTATTTGATTCGGGTGCCACCTGTTCTTTTGTATCTGAAGAATTTACTAGTAGATTAAATAAACCTCGAGAAAGATTAGAAGATCCCTTGAATATAGAAGTTGCGAATAAGGAAGTAATCCATGTAGAATACGTTTATGAAATTATCGCGCAAACATTAGAGAACATGAATTGAGCGTAGACTTGATTCCAAATAGATTGGGAGAATTTCACGTAATATTGGGAATGGATTGGTTGTATAACCATGCAGCAATAATTAACTGCCAGAATAAGTGTGTAAACCTTCAGACTCCGAGTAAGTATAAGGTAGTGTTTTATGGTAGCTCATCGCCTAAGCAATCGTGTTGCGTTACGATGATGCAGGCCAAGAAATTGTTAAGGAAAGGATGTGTAGGTTATGTGACACCCCCAAATCTGGGTATTTCAATTCCACGGGACATGGTGCTAACTGTACAAATATCATCTATCTATCTACCCATAAAAATGCAAATCATGCAATTAAATAGAAATAAATCCTCTCCTTATGGGGTTACAACATCTGAAGATAGATACATCAATCCCAGGTCATACTAACCTTAAACATTTGTGCAAAAACATAAACAAACAAATAGTCTTACACAACTTTAACATAAGTCTGAAACATAAACATATAAAATAAACAATAAGTCTTCATCACTTGTTGACCTTGCCCTTGCCTTTGCTTGAAGAAGGCTCGTCAGACCTTTCGTTCTTAACTGCAATGTTATTATTACGCAAGAGTGAGCACGATTGCCCACAAGTATAATAATATAATAACAATATAATAACATGTGAGTGAATCAAAGACATCTGAATAAAGGAACTCAACTTTTGACTCAAGAATGAATAACAGGAATCAAAAGAACATTTGAGGGTCATAAGACCTCGAACTATGTCCTAGGTTGTAAAGTTTTTACGCTTTAAACCTTTTACAGTTATAGGACTATGGACTCTACTTCTCGTACTTAGGGGGATCAGCCCTTAGTACCATACTGTGCACAATATCTCAACGCTTAAGCGTAAATAATCCCCTATACAGGGTTGTTCATCTCAGTTTTAACATCATAGTCCGCACCAAGGAAGTTTTGGTTTGGATAAGCTCAGTAAGTATTCTAAAATTTAGAACGTTCATCAACTATGGACTAGTCGAATCAATAAGGGTTCGCTAGTCTTATAAGGTTCAACAATAACATTGATATTCAACTTGAATAATAAATCTCAAGAGTATACAATCGAATAAGTATTGTATAACTGAATCATGCTTTAAAAGAGTTACAACATCTAAAAACTTGAACCATGAAGAACAAGAGCTTGTTCGATATAGAATACAAGTCTAAGACTTAATAAATGAATAAATTATAATTTAAGGAACTTGCTTAATCAATAAGTTAGGGATAGGATACTTGCCTCTTGCACAAGCTACAAGTTATAATAAACATTCGCCAATTACCTCTACATATACCAATGAAATCGCAATACCGATTAGCTATACTGTCTTTAACCTTATAGGTTTAATTCTCCATCTTAGTTACGTTATAACCTTTAACTTAAGGTCTAACCATATAGGTTATCCCCATCGACTATCATAAAATGTAAAGCTTTAGCATTCCCTTCTCACCTCTAACTCTTACAAACATTGAGTTCCAATCATTATATAACTTATTAAGTAATACTTAAATTCTTCATTATTGTATTACAATACATTACAATTCTATTATTGCGTCTTATAATATCATGCGTAATAGGTTAGGTAGGTAACATATCATGGCCTGCAACCTTTTAAAAGAGAAAACAAACTGTCACTGCTCAGGGCCGGCGCAGCTGCGCTGCCCCAAGTTTTGGCACCGGCGCAGCTGCGCTGTGCTTGACTACAGAAACCCACCCGGCGCAGCTACGCAGTCTTTGCCTTTGGTACCGGCGCAGCTGCGCCAGTAAGCAGAAAGAAACTGCAGCAGCTTCAGCCCTGTTACGACCCAACACTCCAATTTTCCCAATTTCTACAGAAATTCACATACCCAAATGCTAGAATTTTCTTAACAATAACACCAAGCATGCATTTCATGATTCTACTAATATAAACATTATAAAATCAACTTTTAAGAATAAAAATCATGTTTTTACTAATTTCTTCATATTTCAACACATTTAGTGGATTCAATCACCAAAACTTTGTTTCTTAACCAAATTATACAATTTTAGTTGCATTCTTTTCGTAATTCCACATACTAACATATTTTGAAATAAATTTACAGTTAAACAAATGATTCATGGCATAAAATTTGTACGTAAGGGCCATATGGGCCATATGTACAACTTTTATACTCTTTAATTTTGAAAACCCAATTTAATCAAAATTCTATGGTGTGATCACAGTAAGATTTATGTGTACAGGATATATAACATGTTATACACATATACCAACACATATAAGATCTCAACCTAAGTTAATTATCAAAAATAGTTCTTAACAGAGGATTTTGAAAATACGTAAATAAAACTCTATAATTTTGCAAAACTTTAATTAAGTCATATATTCAAGAATTTGATTGTTTTAAAACATGAATGAACGGTATAAAACACATTGTAAACATTTACTAGTACATATATCATCAATTCATGCGTAAATCACAACTTTAACTTTTACAAAGAACTCTAACATATACATTAATGGAAAATTTTAAGAACATGAATTTAAATTCAAAGATGAAGGGATTACCCTTGCTAGTTTGTGAAGATGTACACTCTCGTTCTTCAATTTCTTCTTCACTCAATCCTCTTCTCAATTTCTCTCTTTTGATCTTTGTGTTTTCTCTCTACTTTCTTAACTGATGAGTGCAATATATGATATATGATATACCACTAATATGATATATGTATATAATAGTGGAGTCATGGGTCGTCCGTTAATCCCATAATGGTTGAACTGACCCCAACCCCCAATAAGGCTTTGTTTGTTTGCCCCTTATAATGTTCTTTTCCTCTTATTTTAATTAAAGCTTTATAGTATAGTTTTAATGTCACACTCAATTTAATCAAATAGTCTTAATTAAATTAATTAAATAAAATAGCATAATTCCACAATAAATCACATAGTCACATAATTAAAATTCTCATTTATTAATTATGTCAAATCATTAATTCACTAACTGATTATTAAATTAATTAGAACAACATTATGCTTATTCAGTAATTCATTTAATCAAATAAGCTTAATTAAATACATATTTTGAATATAAAAATTCTCCACATTAATTTAATCAATGTAACACATATAATTAAATTAATCTACCACAAATTCATCAATTAATTATTTAACTTAAAAATTAAATTATCAAAAAATATTTATTTAACTCAATAAATATTCAGATTAAATTACAAAAATCTCGATCCTCACATCTTTCCCCCCTTAAAAAGTTTATGTCCCCAGAATCACGGTTCAACTAAATTCGACACGTTACATTCTCCCCCCTTTACAAAGATTCTGTCCCTAGAATCACATACACATAAATTAAGCAAATAAATGTGGATAATTCTTCATCATATGCTCTTCGAGTTCCCACGTAGCTTCTTCAGCGTTGTAGTTCTTCCAAATTACCTTAACGGAAGGTATAACTTTATTTCTGAGAACTTGCTCTTTCTTGTCAACGATTTGAACAGGAATTTCTTCACAGGATAGGTCTTTCTCAAAATATAGTGGTTCATATTCAATCACATGCTTATAATCGGGTTTGTAGGGTCGTAGAACTTAAACATTGAAGACGTTGTGGACATTCTCGAGCGCGGGAGGTAAGGCTACCTCATACGCAACTTCTCCAATCCTTCGTAGTACCTCAAAGGGTCCAATGAACCTTGGGCTCAATTTTCCCTTCTTTTTGAATCTGATCTTTCCCTTCTAGGGAGAGACTTTCAAAAACACATAGCTACCCGATTCAAACTCAACATTTTTACGGTGTGGATCGACGTACTTCTTCTGCCTATCTTGGGCTGCTATCAACCTTGTTCGGTTCACTTTGACTATCTCTGCTGTCTGTTGTACCAGTTCTGGACATAATAGTTGTCTCTCGCCAACTTCATCACAGTATAGCGAGGTTCTGCATTTTCTTCCATACAACGCTTCATAAGTCGACATGCCAATACTAGCGTGGTAACTGTTGTTGTAACCGAATTCTATAAGCGATAGATGGTCATCCTAGTTACCTTTGAAATCCATGATGCATGCTCTTAGTATATCTTCTAATGTCTGGATTTTTCTCTCACTCTGCCCGTCTGTCTGAGGGTGATATGTCGTACTTATTCTAAAATGTGTCCCCACACATTCCTGTAATCTCTTCCAGAAATTTGATGTGAAGCGCGAATCCCTATCGGAAATAATTGACACTGGAACTCCGTGCCTCGAAATAATCTCTTTCACATATAACCTTGCCAACTGGTCTAAGTTGAATCTGATTCTGATCGAAAGGAAGTGAGCTGATTTCGTCAGTCGGTCATTGATAACCCATACTGCATCGTAGCCTTTCTGAGTTGTCGGAAGGCCAACCACGAAATCCATCGTAATATGTTTCTATTTCCATTCTGGGATCTCTAAAGGTTGTAGCAAACCACTCGGTCTCTGATGCTCTGCTTTCACTTTCTGATATGTCAGACATTTTGCAACACACTCAGCAACATCTCATTTTAGGTTCGGCGACCAGAAATGCTGTCGAAGATCCTGGTACATCTTGGTACTACCGGGGTGTATCGAATATCGTGAGCTATGAGCCTCGCTCAAAATATCCTCCTTAATCTCTGACACTGACGATACCCAAACTCTGCTCTCAAATCTCAGTAGTCCCTCACTGTCCATCTTGAATCTCGGTTCGGTTCCTTCAGATATTTTCTTCCTTACTTTCTCACATTCTTTGTCTTGAAGTTGAGCTTTCTTAACTCTATCCAGCAAGGTTGTACCAGCTTACAGTTGAAATAGCTTCTCGTCAATCTCCATCGAACACTTCACTTCCAATTCCAGCTTCTCCATTGCTGAAATTAGCTCCTCCTAAGCGGTTAACATCATTAATTTCTCTCGACCCTTTCTGGTTAAGGCGTCGGCCACCACGTTTTTACCCGAATGGTATAAAATCTCGCAATCATAGTCCTTAATTAACTCCAGCCACCTTCTCTGACGCATGTTCAAGTCCATCTGTGTAAAAATATATTTCAGACTCTTGTGGTCTGTATATATTTCACACTTCTTCCCATAGAGATAATGTCTCCAAATTTTCAAAGAAAATACTACTGCAGCTAACTCCAAGTCATGGTCGGATACCCCTTCTCATAGTCCTTCAATTGTCATGACGCATACGAAATGACCCTGCCATTTTGCATAAGTACACAGCCTAGTCCTTTATGCGGTGCATCACTATAAACCACAAAATTTCCTGTATCATCCGGGAGAGATAACACAGGTGCTGAACTCAACCTTTTCTTAAGCTCTTGGAAGCTTTTCTCACACTTCTATGTCCAAACGAATTTCACCAATTTCTTAGTCAAATTCGTCAGCAGAGTTACGATCTTGGAAAAGTCCTGAATGAATCTTCTATAATAACCTGCCAATCCAAGAAAACGTCTCACTTCCGACGGCATTTTCGGCTGATCCCAGTTCATCACTGCTTCGACTTTAGAGGGATCTACCGAAATTCCATCCTTGTCGATCACATGTCCAAGAAATTGTAGTCTTTCAATCCAGAATTTACATTTTGAAAATTTGGCGTACAACTTCTCCCTTCTTAATGCCTCTAATGTTACATTCAAATGCTCTACATGTTCTTCCTTAGTCTTCGAGTATACCAAAATGTCATCGATAAACATCACCATGAATTTGTCCAAAAACGGCTTGAATACTCTGTTCATGAGGTCCATAAATGCTGCAGGCGCATTTATTAGACCAAATGACATCACCAGAAATTCATAGTGATCATAACGAGTCCTAAATACTGTCTTCGGCACATCCTCTGGCCTTACCTTCAGCTGATGGTAACCACTTCTTAGGTCAGTCTTCGAGAAGTATCTTGCTCCCTTCAACTGGTCAAACAGGTTGTCGATCCTCTGTAATGGATATCTATTCTTAATGGTGACCTTATTCAGTTCTCTATAGTTGATGCAAAGCCGCATCGTCCCGTCCTTCTTCTTCACAAACAACACCGGCGCTCCCCATGGCGATATACTCGGTTGGATGTACTTCTTGTCCAGTAACTTTTGTAGTTATACCATCAACTCTTTCATCTCTACCGGAGCCATCCGGTACGGTGCCTTTGATATTGGGACCGTACCTGGCGCCAAATCGATCACAAACTCAACCTCTATGTCTGGCGAAAGTCCTGGCAGATCATCCAAAAATACATTTATGAAGTCCCTCACGACTGGTATATCTTCCACTTTCGGGTTTTCTTTACGACTATCGACTATGTAGGCTAAATATCCTACACAGCCTTATCTTAACAACTTCTTGGCTTGCATCATCGTCAGACAACTCGCTTGTCTAGGCGACTAGCTGCCATAAAACATAACCTTTGACGGGGTCATAAGGTTGATACATTTCCTTTGGCAATCAATTACAGCCCCATAATTGAATAGCCAATCCATTCCCATAATGACATCGAATTCCACAAGCCTAATCGGGATAAGATCTACGTTCATAATGTTACCCTTAATATCCACCCTATAGTTCTTGTGTACGTACTTAACAGGGATTACTTCTCTATTCGCAATCTCTATGATCATGGGGTATTCTAATTCGTCCATAGGGAATTCTAACTTCTTAGCAAAGTCATCGGATATAAATGAACAAGTAGCACCCGAATCAAATAGTGCATACGCATTAACTTTATTGATCGAAACGACACCTGACACCACATCGCGAGACTGTATAACATCCTGCACGGTCATGTTGAAGGTTCTGGCGGTTGGTTGGTTGGTTGCGATTGGTCCCGTGATAGTTAGAGCACTTCCACCATTGTTTCCCCTGTTCTCTCCTGATCCTGCCGCTCCAGATCCTGTGACACCCCCAAATTCGGTATCTTAATTTTCACATGATTTGGTGTTCACTGTTCCAATATCATACAACTATCTACCCATAAATAATGAAATTCATTTATTAGATAAATAAATCATCATCTTACATCATCTGAAATAATAATACATCATAAATCCCAGGTTAAACTTAACCTTAAATCTCTGTTGCGGAAACGTAAATAAATAAGTCTTAAATCATCACACATAAGTCTTGAACTTTAACATTATTCATGACAACACAAGTCTTCATCACTTGTTAACTTTTCCTTTGCCCTTGCTACTAGAAGGTACATCACTTCGTTCATTATTAGCTGCAATGTTATGATGCAAGAGTGAGTACGAATGCCCGCAAGTATAAAAATATGACAGAATAATAACATACGAGTGAAAGAATTCTGAATAACAGAAAGCTCAACATTTGAATCAAGAATATTAATCAAGAGTCAAATTACTTCTCAACTTTTGAATCAAGAATATTAATCGAGAGTTAAATTACTTCTGAGGGTCATTAAGACCTTGAACCGAGTCTTAGGTTGTCAAGTATATTAACCTTTCCAACCTTTAACAGTCATAAGACTATAGACTTTACTTCTCGTACTTAGGGAGATCAGCCCTTCGTACTGTTACTGTGCACATTATCTTAACGCTTAAAACATCTTCATTAATCCCCTATATTAGGGTTGTTCATCTCAGTTTGACATCAGAATCCGCACCAAATAAAGTTGGTTTGGATAACTCAATAAATGATATTCAAATTGAATATTAACTTCTCAAGGTATACAATCGAATAAGTATTGTACACTTAAATGATACTTTTAAAAGAATCATGGCATCTCATGTGAAATTCTAAACTTGGATATTCAAGAGTAAGAATTTGCTCAACAATAGTAATTAAGCATAGCAATTGCTTAATTTAAAGAGTTTAGTTTAGGAAACTTGCACAACAATAATAATAAGTTAGGGATAGAAAACTTGCCTCGTGCGCAAGCTACAGTTATTACTCACTTCTTTAATTACTCTTACCTATCAATACATTCACAATATCAATTAATCACAACTTCGATATGATTATTGATTTACAATAGTATTCTTCAAACTCATTATTAGGTTTTCAAATAATGGTTTATGTTGATTAATTAACTTGTTAATTAATCATGTAACTTAAGTTATTAACTTGTATTAATAACTCATTACATACATAACATGTCATCATGTTAATTAGATTTAAAATAATGTCTTAATGTTTATAACACATTATTTAACCTTTACAAATAATAATTTAAATCACGTAATTAATTTATTAATTAATCACATAACATAAATTATTAAACTCATATCAATATTTTATTATATTTATACAACATGTGTTCATGTTCATTAAACTCAAAACACATTTCACAAATTTCCAACACTTAGCAATTTTTTTCAAAATTTTCGGACAGGCGCGGCGTCGCGCCGTTTAGCTTTGCACCTGGCGCGGCCGCGCGGCTGCGGAAACTCAGAATCTGAAGTTCGCGAACGAACACAGAATTTGGCCCTTTTCTCCAATTTTACACCAATATAATGATATGTAGTGTTACCCATAAAATATAAACTTCATAGGAACATTATATAACACTTCTAACACATTCTTAACATTTTAACACATAAAATTATACGAATTAACATCATCAAATTCACTGTTCTTCATAACTTTCAAGAGTTTAATGAAAAACATAAAAATCTCCTTACGGATTCGTTACTACACCGAATTCATTCATTTCAATTCCATTTTCTTTATTTTAACATATACAATCATATTCATGTATCAATTTAAATATAAACATATGATTCAATCATTAATTTAACCCATATGAGTTCTTCACCCATATTCAATACTCTGTAATTTCATCAAACCCAATTATTAACAAAGTTATTTGGTATGATCAATGTAAATCATGGATACATGATCCAACACATAATACTAACATATACGGTCACATATATAATAACCTTACACTTTAATTTCCCAAAAATAAGTACTGACAGAGAAATTTTACAACATCGTAGAAAACTCTGTAACTTTTCGAAAAACCAATTAAGGCCAAATTATATAAAATTGATTACTTTAAAACATGTATATATGTTAGAAAACATGTTATAATCACATACCCAGACAGATAAAGCCATATCATAACCCAATTGGGAAACCCAAATTTTCACAGACTTTAGAATACGTATATGAAAAACTTTGGAAAACTTAATTTTAAAAACTTTGAAAGAAGATTACCCTTTGTTAGTATGAAGATAAATCTAATACAACACTCAGGATTCCTCAAATCCCTTTCTCTCTTCTTCTTATTCTCTTTGAAAATTTCTAAGTTTTTTTTTTCTTTCTCTGACTTTGAACAAAATGAAAACAAGTCTGTTTAACAAAATAATATACGTATATATAATATATCCGTTGTATCACAAACGGACTAACTCCCCTTAAGGCCTTGTTTGGCTACACCCTTAATTCCTTTTTCTTTTATTTTAATTAACTAGTTTAATATATAGTTAATTGTAACACTTTTATTAACCAATCAATTTTATTTAAATCAATTAAATAAAATATAATAAATTTTACATTAAATCATATTGTCACATAATTAATATTTTTATTTATTAATTATGTCAATTCATTAATTAATTATTAAATTAACTAAAGTAACATATGCTTATTTAATTAATTCAATTAATCAAATAAACTCCATTAAATATATTCTTTGAACTATTAAATTAATACATATTAATTTAATTAATGTCACACATATAATTAAATTAATCTACCACAAATTCATGAATTAATTATTTAATTCAATAATTAAATCATTAAAAATATTTATTTATCTTCATAAATATTCAAATAACTTTACAAAATTCTTGTTCGTCACATCTTTCCCCCCTTAAAAGGATTCTGTCCTCAGAATCGCGGTTCAATTAATAATTTCGTCGATCACATTCTCATAACCAAAATATTTATTTATTTCAATAAATATTCAAAAAAACTTTGCAAAATTCTCAATGTTTATTTATTTCAATAAATATTCAAAACAACTTTGCAAAATTATCAATATTTATTTATTTCAATAAATATTCAAACAACTTTGCAAAACTCTCGTTTGTCACATCTTTCCCCCCTTAAAAGGATTCTGTCCCCTGAATCACGTTCACCTATTCAAGAAAATAAATGTGGATAATTCTTCATCATATTCTCTTCGAGTTCCCACGTAGCTTCTTCAGCGTTGTGGTTTCTCCAAATTACCTTAACAGAAGGTATTACTTTGTTCCTGAGAACTTGTTCTTTCCTGTCAACAATCTGAACAGAAACTTCTTCGTAGGATAAATCTTTCTCAAATTATAGTGGTTCATATTCGATCACATGTTTGTAATCGGGTTTATAACGTCGTAATACCGACACGTGGAAGACATTGTGGACATGCTCCAGTGCCGGAGGTAAAGCTACCTCATAGGCTACTTCTCCAATTTTTCGGAGTAGTTCAAAGGGTCTAATGAACTTCGGGCTCAATTTTCCCTTCTTACCAAATCTGATCTTTCCCTTCCAAGGAGAGACCTTCAAAATTACAAAACTACCCGATTCAAACTCAAATTCTTGCGGTGTGGATCGGCATATTTCTTCTGCCTATCCTGAGCCGCTACTAATCTTGTCCGAATTACTTTAACTATTTATGCCGTTTGTTGGACTAACTCTGGTCCTAGCAATTGTCTTTCACCAACTTCATCCCAGTACAGTGGAGTTCTGCACTTTCTACCGTACAACGCTTCGTAAGGCGGCATACCAATACTAGCGTGGTAACTATTATTATAACCGAATTCTACAAGCGGTAAATGATCATCCCAATTGCCTTTAAAATCCATGATACAGGCTCTCAACATATCCTCTAAGGTCTGGATTGTCCTTTCACTTTGTCCGTCAGTCTGAGGGTGATAAGCGGTGCTCATCCTCAACTGTGTTCCCATGCATTCTTGCAGTCGCTTCCAGAAATTTGATGTGAAGCGCGGATCACGGTCAGAAATAATTGACACTGGCACCCCATGCCTCGAAACAATCTTTTTTACATATAACTTCGCCAATTGTTCTAGGTTAAATCTGATTTTGATCGGAAGAAAGTGTGCGGATTTCGTTAATCGGTCGACGATAACCTATACCGCGTCATAGCCTTTCTGGGTCGTCGGAAGGCCAACAACAAAATCCATTGTAATATGTTCCCATTTCCATTCTGGGATTTCTAAAGGTTGTAACAAACCACTTGGTCTTTGGTGTTCTGCCTTGACCCTTTGGCAAGTTAGACACTTGGCAACACAATCGACAACGTCCCTCTTCAAATTTGGCCACCAAAAGTGTTGTCGTAAATCCTGATACATCTTGGTACTTCTGGGGTGAATGGAATACCTCGAACTATGAGCCTCGCTCAGAATGTCCTCCTTGATTTTTGGTATTGGCGGTACCCAAACTCTACTTTCAAATCTCAACAATCCTTCGCTATCCATTTTAAATCTAAGTTCAGTCCTCTCAGATATCTTTTTCTTTACTTCCTCACATTCCTTATCCAGGATTTGTGCTTCCTTAATCTTATCCAATAAAGTTGTACCAGCTTGCATCTGGAACAGTTTCTCGTCAGTCTCCATTGGACATCCTACTTCCAATTCTAGCTTTTCCATTGTTGAAATCAATTTTTCCTGTGCTGTCACCATCATCAACTTTTCCCGACCCTTTCTGCTTAAGGCGTCGGCTACAACATTCGCTTTTCCTGGGTGGTATAAGATATCACAATCATAATCCTTTATTAACTCCAGCCACCTTCTTTGGCGCATATTCAAGTCTTTCTGTGTGAAAATATACTTCAGAGTCTTATGGTCCGTATATATTTCACACTTCTCCCCATAGAGATAGTGTCTCCAAATCTTTAAAGCAAATACCACCGCAGCTAATTCCAAATCGTGGGTTGGATATCCCTTCTCATAATCTTTCAACTATCGTGACGCATATGCAATGACTTTGCCGTTTTGCATAAGCACACAGCCTAGTCCCTTATGCGACGCATCACTATATACCACAAATTTTCCTGTGTTATCCGGAAGGGACAACACAGGTGCTGTACTTAACCTTCTCTTAAGTTCATGAAAACTTTTCTCACACTTCTCCGTCCAAACGAATTTCACAACTTTCCTAGTCAAATTCGTTAATGGAGTGGCGATCTTAGAAAAATCCTGAATAAATCTTCTATAGTAACCAGCTAATCCAAGAAAACTTCTTACTTTCGACGGTGTTTTCGATTGATCCCAATGCATCACTGCTTCGACTTTGGAGGGATCCATCGAAATTCCGTCCTTATCAATCAAATGTCCGAGAAATTGCACCCTTTCAATCCAGAATTCACACTTTGAGAATTTGGCATACAATTTCTCTCTTCTTAATACTTCTAACGTCAACTTCAAATGCTCAACATGTTCTTCCTTGTTCTTAGAATAGACCAATATATCATCAATAAAAACCACTATGAATTTGTCCAAAAATGGCTTGAACACTATATTCATTAGGCCTATAAATGCTGCAGGCGCATTTGTTAGACCAAATGACATAACCAAAAATTCGTAGTGACCATATCGTGTCCTAAACGTTATCTTCGGGACATCTTCTGGCCTCACCTTCAACTGATGATAACCACTTCTCAGGTCTATCTTCGAGAAATATCTCACTCCTTTTAATTGATCAAAGAGATCATCAATCCTTGGCAACGGATACCTATTCTTAATGGTAACCTTGTTCAATTCTCTATAGTCGATGCAGAGTCGCATCGTTCCATCCTTCTTCTTAACAAATAATACTGGCGCTCCCCACGGTGATACGCTCGGTTGAATATATTTCTTGTCCAACAGCTCTTGTAGCTGTACCATCAATTCCTTCATTTCTACCGGAGCCATCCGGTACGGTGCTTTCGATATTAGAGCCGTTCATGGCACCAAATCGATAACAAAATCTACTTTCCTGTCAGGCGGAAGTCCTGGCAGATCATCCAGGAAAATATCCACGAAGTCTCTTATGACTTGTATTTCTTCTAACTTTGGATTCTCTTTACGACTATCGACTATATAGGCTAAATACCCCGTACAGCCCTGTCTTAATAACTTCCTGGCCTGCATCATCGTCAGGCAACTCGCTTGTCTAGGCGATTTGCTGCCATAAAACACAACCTTTGACGGAGTCATAAGGTTAATACATTTCTTCTGGCAATCAATTACTGCTCCATAATTGAATAACCAATCCATTCCCAGGATAACATCAAATTCCCCAAGTTTAATCGGGATAAGATCTACATTCATAACGTTACCCTTAATATCCACTCTAAAGTTCTTGTGTATATACTTAACAGGAATTACTTCCTTGTTCGCAATCTCTATGTTTATAAGGATTTCTAATTCGTCTTTAAGCAATTCTAAATTCTTTGCAAAGTCATCGGTTATAAATGAACAAGTAGCACCCGAATCAAATAAAACATAAGCATTGACTTTATTGATCGGAATGATACCTGACACCACATCACGAGACTGCACAGCGTCTTGTACGGTCATGTTAAATGTCCTTGCAGTTGGTCGGTTTGTCGAAGTCGATCCGGTAATTGTAAGAGGATTTCCACTATTATTTCCCTTATGTCCACCTGACCCTGCCCCTCCAGATGCCTTCTTTAGACATTCTCTAGCTAAGTGATCCTTTGACCCACACGTGTAGTAGGCGCCCTTCTTAGGGTTAGGGCAGTTAGGTGCTATGTGGCCTTCCTGACCACAATTGTAGCAAACTCTTTTTCCTTTCATGCAGACTCCCAAATGAGTCTTCCCACAGGTTGGGCATGGTTCTAACTTTTTCTTCTGACTACCTTGCTGACTTACAGACGACGGGTTGTCATTCTATTTTTGTTTATGATTATTAGTTCCCCCTGTGTGACTGCCACTAGCCTTATTGTTTCCTTCACTATCATTCTTCTTCTTCTTTTGATCCTGATTGTACTTAGACACTACTTCGCTTCCACCTTCAGCGAGAATGGCCTTCTCCAGAACTCCAGCAAAAGTGTTCAATTGAAACATTGACACCTTGCTATACAACCAGGGTTTCAATCCCTGTTCAAAATGCCTAGCCTTTCTTTCGTCAGTATGCACCTGATATTGGGCAAACCTAGACAATTGGTTAAATTTTTCCGCGTAGTCGGGCACAGACATATTCCCATGCTTCAACTCCAGAAACTGCACCTCCATTTGATTTTGGGAGCTGGTCGGGAAATACATCTCAAAAAACATTTCCTTAAACCTTTCCCAGGTTATTACTCCTTCTCCTCCCCTGATCTTATTTGTCTGCCACCAGTAGCTGGCTTCTGATTTTAACATAAATGTCGCGTAGGCGGTCTTCTGATCCTCCCTAACTCGGGTGACCTCAAAAATTTTCTCCATTTCCATAAACCAAGTCTGAGCTTCTATCGGGTTCGTGGAACCCTTAAAATCTGGCCGTCCCACTGCCTTAAAGTCTTTAAATGAGGTGTTTGGTGGAGCTTGAGGTGGATTGTGCTCCAGCCAACAGATTTACCAACTGCTGAACGGGGTTTGCATTGGCATCATTGTTGTTATTGGTTGACCCTTCTTGGGCTTGTCGACGATTTTGTCTCCTTCTTGGCAGCATATTTCTGTTAATAATATATGCTCATTAGGTCTTTATTCGATCTCTTAAATATTTAAGACTTAACTCAAATATTTAACATAACCACTTTAACTCTTTTCTTTTCAAATAACCTTTGATATTTTATTTAAATCAAAAATTTTAAACATAGTACTATAGCATCTCTGCCATTTACTTCAACTATCCCAAGATAAAGAATCTTCAGGATTTAATTTCTCAAAATATTCCTTTGTTTTTTAATCACATCGAAATTTACATTAACTACTCCAAAGAGTATCACATAATGTTAAATACTTTAACATACTCACTTAACCCATATCATCTTGAACAACTTTATTATTTTATTAAAACCAAAAGCTTTTAATATAATACGATAGCATTTCTGCCATTTACATCAACTATCCTGAAATAAAGTTTCTACCAGATTTACATTATCACAATATTCCTTTGTTTATAATCACATCGAAATTTACATTATTTACGATTATTTAAACATTAACAATATCATATTGTCCTATCACGACTTACTAAGGCGTCGGACAGCTTCACTACGTTCCTCCTCTATAATGCGTGACATAGTCCTGCGATCTAACATATACCCAGGCAGTCCCTCGAACTGAATTGGATATCTCATAACTCGATCCTGGGCCTCATCCATTGCCCTTAGAAATGTGTAGCACGTCTTTGCAACCTTAACTCTCTTTGCACGCGCATCATCCTTTGCCAGATCTGCACGTCGTGCATTTCTCACCCAAGCTTCTTCCACTATGGTGAGTCGTTCAGATTTCTCTTTCAACTCATTCTTCAACCTTTCTAGTTCCTCTGTCTTCTGCTCAGTTTGGCCCTTCTTGTGAGCCAAGTACCACTCCACATTCCCAAGGTGGGTGTGGAGTGTCTCAACTTCCTCATTCTGCTGCTCAATCGTATCTCGTAACTCTACGTTGCAATCATACAATAAAGCATACATATCAGCGCTGACAGAGTTCGATGGGAACTCCTCAGGGTCTTCCTCCTCCTCTTCCTCTTCAGGGTCTTCCTCTTCCTCTTCTCGGCTGCCTCAGCCGGGATCTCGACCTCCTCAGGGTCCTCCTCTGAGTCAATCTCTGGCTCATGCTCCTGACCAACATCTGGAATCACAGGAGATGGCTCTGGTTGTACTAACTGCTCCGAGACAGTATGTATGTCCCAGGGCTCCTCATCTCTAGTCTCTAGGAGTACAACATCCCTGGGCTGACTAGCTCCTCTAGTATCTGAGATCCTAACAAAATAAATTTTAAGTCTTAGTTTTTTTTACGTGATGTTAATCAATACTCTATCAAGTATGAACACATAAGCACATAGCACATAAGGAAATTTTATTATCTTTCTTAGAACTCAATCAGAGTTATCATTACTATCTTCACGAAGGCTACTATCCTAAGGTTTCCCCCCCACCTAAGGTTCATAACCTACGGCTCTGATACCAACTTGTGACACCCCCAAATCCGGTATCTTAATTTGCACAGGATTTGGTGTTCACTGTTCCAATATCATACAACTATCTACCCATAAATAATGAAATTCATTTATTAGATAAATAAATCATCATCTTACATCATCTGAAATAATAATACATCATAAATCCCAGGTTAAACTTAACCTTAAATCTCTGTTGCGGAAACGTAAATAAATAAGTCTTAAATCATCACACATAAGTCTTGAACTTTAACATTATTCATGACAACACAAGTCTTCATCACTTGTTAACTTTTCCTTTGCCCTTGCTACTAGAAGGTACATCACTTCGTTCATTATTAGCTGCAATGTTATGATGCAAGAGTGAGTACGAATGCCCGCAAGTATAAAAATATGACAGAATAATAACATACGAGTGAAAGAATTCTGAATAACAGAAAGCTCAACATTTGAATCAAGAATATTAATCAAGAGTCAAATTACTTCTCAACTTTTGAATCAAGAATATTAATCGAGAGTTAAATTACTTCTGAGGGTCATTAAGACCTTGAACCGAGTCTTAGGTTGTCAAGTATATTAACCTTTCCAACCTTTAACAGTCATAAGACTATAGACTTTACTTCTCATACTTAGGGAGATCAGCCCTTCATACTGTTACTGTGCACATTATCTTAACGCTTAAAGCATCTTCATTAATCCCCTATATTAGGGTTGTTCATCTCAGTTTGACATCAGAATCCGCACCAAATAAAGTTGGTTTGGATAACTCAATAAATGATATTCAAATTGAATATTAACTTCTCAAGGTATACAATCGAATAAGTATTGTACACTTAAATGATACTTTTAAAAGAATCATGGCATCTCATGTGAAATTCTAAACTTGGATATTCAAGAGTAAGAATTTGCTCAACAATAGTAATTAAGCATAGCAATTGCTTAATTTAAAGAGTTTAGTTTAGGAAACTTGTCCAACAATAATAATAAGTTAGGGATAGAAAACTTGCCTCGTGCGCAAGCTACAGTTATTACTCACTTCTTTAATTACTCTTACCTATCATTACATTCACAATATTAATTAATCACAAGTTCGATATGATTATTGATTTACAATAGTTTTCTTCAAACTCATTATTAGGTTTTCAAATAATGGTTTACGTTGATTAATTAACTTGTTAATTAATCACGTAACTTAAGTTATTAACTTGTATTAATAACTCATTACATACATAACATGTCATCATGTTAATTAGATTTAAAATAATGTCTTAATGTTTATAACACATTATTTAACCTTTACAAATAATAATTTAAATCACGTAATTAATTTATTAATTAATCACATAACATAAATTATTAAACCCATATCAATATTTTGTTATATTTATACAACATGTGTTCATGTTCATTAGACTCAAAACACATTTCACAAATTTCTAACACTTAGCAATTTTTTTCAAAATTTTCGGACAGGCGCGGCCGCGCGCCGTTTAGCCTTGCACCTGGCGCAGCCGCACGGCTGCGGAAACTCAGAATCTGAAGTTCGCGAACGAACACATAATTTGGCCATTTTCTCCAATTTTACACCAATATAATGATTTGTAGTGTTACCCATGAAGTATAAACTTCATAGGAACATTATATAACACTTCTAACACATTCTTAACATTTTAACACATAAAATTATACGAATTAACATCATCAAATTCACTGTTCTTCATAACTTTCAAGAGTTTAATGAAAAACATAAAAATCTCCTTACGGATTCGTTACTACACCGAATCCATTCATTTCAATTCCATTTTCTTTGTTTTAGCATATACAATCATATTCATATATCAATTTAAATATAAACATATGATTCAATCATTAATTTAACCCATATGGGTTATTCACCCATATTCAATACTCTGTAATTTCATCAAACCCATTTATTAACAAAGTTATTTGGTGTGATCAGTGTAAATCATGGATACATGATCCAACACATAATACTAACATATACGGTCACATATATAATAACCTCACACTTTAATTTCCCAAAAATAAGTATAGACAAAGAAATTTTACAACATCGTAGAAAACTCTGTAACTTTTCGAAAAACCAATTAAGGCCAAATTATATAAAATTGATTACTTTAAAACATGTATATACATTAGAAAACATGTTATAATCACATACCCATACAGATAAAGCCATATCATAACCCAATTGGGAAACCCAAATTTTCACAGACTTTAGAATACGTATATGAAAAACTTTGGAAAACTTAATTTTAAAAACTTTGAAAGAAGATTACCCTTTGTTAGTATGAAGATAAATCTAATACAACACTCAGGATTCCTCAAATCTCTTTCTCTCTTATTCTTCTTCTCTCTGAAAATTTCTAAATTTTTTGTTCTTTCTCTGACTTTGAACAAAATGAAAACAATTTCGTTTAACAGAATAATATACGTATATATAATATATCCGTTGTATCACAAACGGACTAACTCCCTTTAAGGCCTTGTTTGGCTACACCCTTAATTCCTTTTTCATTTATTTTAATTAACTAGTTTAGTATATAGTTAATTGTAACAGTTTTATTAACCAATCAATTTTATTTAAATCAATTAAATAAAATATAATAAATTTTACATTAAATCATATTGTCACATAATTAATATTTTTATTTATTAATTATGTCAATTCATTAATTAATTATTAAATTAACTAAAGTAACATATGCTTATTTAATTAAATCAATTAATCAAATAAACTCCATTAAATATATTCTTTGAACTATTAAATTAATACATATTAATTTAATTAATGTCACACATATAATTAAATTAATCTACCACAAATTCATGAATTAATTATTTAATTTAATAATTAAATCATTAAAAATATTTATTTATCTCCATAAATATTCAAATAACTTTACAAAATTCTCGTTCGTCACAGATCCCTTCTTGGGATAGTCCCTTGCCAGATGATCCTTTGAGCCGCAAGTGAAGCAAGCGCCCTTCTTTGGGTTAGGACAATTAGGTGCTATGTGACCTTCCTAACCACAATTGTAGCACACTCGTTTTCCCTTCATACAGACCCCGAGGTGAGCTTTTTCGCAGGTCAAACAAGCTTCGATCCTTTTCTTCTGACCTCCTTGCTGATTTCCAGTTGATGAGTTGTCAGTCCACCTCCTCTTCTGATTGTTACTTCCTCCCGTGTTGCTGCCACTGGCCTTGTTATTTCCTTCATTTTCACTCTTCTTCTTCTTCTTCTTCTTCTGGTCCTGATTGTACTTTGTAACAGCGTCACTCCCGCCTTCAGCGAGAATGGCCTTCTCCAGCACCCCAGCAAAAGTGTTCAATTGGAACATTGATACTTTAATATACAACCAGGGTTTCAGGCCTTGTTCAAACCTCCTTGCCTTCCTCTGATCGGTGTGCACTTGATATGTGGTAAACCTAGCCAACTCATTGAATTTTGTTGCATATTCTGGCACAGATATATTCCCCTATTTCAGCTCCAGGAACTGGACCTCCATTTGATTCTGCGAGCTGGTCGAAAAATACATCTCGAAGAACATCTCTTTGAAACTCTCCCAGGTAATCACACCTTCTCCTCCCCGGACCTTATTTGCTTGCCACCAATAACTAGCTTCGATTTTTAGAATGAATGTTGCGTAGGCAATTTTCTGGTCTTCTCTAACTCTGGCGACGTTGAAAACTTTCTATCTCCATAATCCAAGTTTGAGCTTCTATCGGGTTCGTGGTGCCTTTAAATTCTAGCGGTCCCACCGCCTTGAAGTCCTTAAGCATTGTGTTCGGTGGAGCTTGAGGTTGGTTATTAAGCGCTCCAGCAAGTAAGTTCTCCAACTGCTGAACGGGGTTAGCATTGGCGTTGTTGTTGTTGTTTGTTGACCCCTTTTGGGCCTGTTGACGGTTAGGTCATCTTCTTGGTGGTATTTTCTATTAAGAAATATGCTTATTAGATATTTATTCAATTCTCTAAATATCTAAGGCTTAACTTAGACATTTAGACACAATCATTACAATACATCGTCTCAAATAAACTCTGATATTTTATTAAATCAAAAGTCTTAACATAATACGATAGCATCACTGCAATTTACATCAACTATCCCGAGATAAAGAATCTAAAGGATTTAAAACATAATAATATTCCTCTGTTTATAAACACATTGGAATTTACATTATTAACTACCAGATAGGTTTCACAAAATCAACTGCTCCTATCACTGCCTATTAAGGCGACGAACAGCTTTGCTACGCTCTTCTTCCATATCCAGGACATCGTCCTGCGATCTAGTATGTATGACGGTAGTCCTTTGAACTGAATTGGGTACCTCATAACCCGATCCTGGGCCTCATTTGCATACTGAAGCGTAGAGTACATCTCCTCAAGCTTGGCCTTCTTCGCCCGACAGTTATCTTTTGCGAGATCTTCTCGTCGTGATTCCCTTACCCCGGCCTCCTCTGCTATGGCCAGCCTTGCTGATTTCTCTTTCAGTTCATTCTTCAACTCCTTTATTTCCTCTGACTTCTGCTCGGTTTGGCCCTTCTCGTGAACCAAATCCCACTCTACATTTCCCAGACGTGTGTGAAGAGCCTCAACCTCTCCATCCCTCTGCTCGATGGTAGACTGTTGAGTAACCGACCGCTCCTCAGCTCCTGAACAGTATCATGTAAATCTATGTTACGGTCATATAGCTCGTCGTACATCTCAGCACTGATAGAGCTCGGCAGGAACTCTTCAGGGTCTTCCTCCTCCTCTTCGGCTGCCTAAGCCTGAACCTCAATCTCCTCAGGGTCTTCCTCAGAGTCCTCCTCTGAATCAGACACCGGCATATACTCCTGACCAATGACTGTGATCAAGGGTGATGGCTCTCATCGGACTAACTGCTCCCAGACTACGTGGATGTCTCGGGGCTCCTCATCTCTAGCCTCTAGGGGTACAAGGTCCTTTGACTAACTAGGTTCTCTAGCATCCGTCATCCTAACAAATAAGATTTTAAGTTTTAGTTATTAGGTGATGCTAATAGATACTCGAGTATATAAGTATAAGCACATAGAACATAAGGTAAGTTATTATCTTTCTTAGAACTCGATAAGAGTTATTATTACTATGTTTTCGATCTCTAAAAGGCTACTATCCTAAGGTTTTCCCCACCTAAGGTTTATAACCTACAACTTTGATACCAACCTGTGACACCACCAAATCCGGGTACTTCAATTCCACGGGACTTGGTGCTCACTGTACGAATATCATCTATCTATCTACCCATAAAAATGCAAACCGTGCACTTAAATAGAAATAAATTATCCCCTTATGGGGTTACAACATCTGAAGATAGATACATTAATCCTAGGTCATACAAACATTAAACATCTGTGCGAAAACATAAACAAACAAATAGTCTTACACAACATTAACATAAGTCTGAAACATAAACATATAAAATAAACAACAAGTCTTCATCACTTGTTGACCTTGCCCTTGCCTTTGCTAGAAGAAGGCTCGTCAGACCTTTCATTCTTAACTGCAATGTTATTATTACGCAAGAGTAAGCACGATTGCCTACAAGTATAATAATATAACGACAATATAATAACATGCAAGTGAATCAAAGACATCTGAATAAAGGAACTCAACTTTTGACTCAAGAATGAATAACAGGAATCAAAAGAACATCTGAGGGTCATAAGACTCGAACTATGTCCTAGGTTGTGAAGTTTTTATGCTTTAAACCTTTAACAGTCATAAGACTATGGACTCTACTTCTTGTACTTAGGGGGATCAGCCCTTAGTACCATACTGTGCACAATATCTCAACGCTAAAACGTAAATAATCCCCTATACAGGGTTGTTCATCTCAGTTTTGACATCAGAGTCCGCACCAAGGAAGTTTGGTTTGGATAAGCTCAATAAGTATTCTAAAATTTAGAACGTTCATCAACTATGGACTGGTCAAATAAAAAAGGTTCGCTAGTCTTATAAGGTTCAACAATAACATCGATATTCAACTTGAATAATAAATCTCAAGAGTATACAATCGAATAAGTATTGTATAACTGAATCATGCTTTAAAAGAGTTACAACATCTAAAAACTTGAACAATTAAGAACGAGAGTTTGCTCGATATAGAATACAAGTCTAAGACTTAATAAATGAATAAATTAGAATTTTAAGGAACTTGCTTAATCAATAAGTTAGAGATAGGATACTTGCCTCTTGCACAAGCTACAAGTTATAAAAAACGTTCGCCAATTACCCTTACATATACCAATGAAATTGCAATACCGATTAGCTATACTATCATTAACCTTATAGGTTTAATTCTCCATCTTAGTTACGTTATAACCTTTAACTTAAGGTCTAACCATATAGGTTATCCCCACCCACTATCATAAAATGTAAAGCTTTAGCATTCCCTTCTCACCTCTAACTCTTACAAACATTGAGTTCCAATCATTATATAACTTATTAAGTAATGCTTAAATTCTTCATTATTGTATTACAAAACATTATAATTCTGTTATTGCGTCTTATAATATTATGCGTAATAGGTTAGGTAGGTAACATATCATGGCCTGCAACTTTTTAAAAGAGAAAACAAACTGTCACTGTTCAGGGCCGGCGCAGCTGCACTGCCCCAAGTCTTGGCACCTGCGCAGCTACGCTGTGCTTGACTTCAGAAACCCACCCGGCGCAGCTGCGTAGTCTTTGCCCTTGGTATCGGCGTAGCTGCGCCAGTACGCAGACAGAAACTGCAGCAGCTTCAGCCCTGTTACGATCCAACACTCCAATTTTCCCAATTTCTACAGAAATTCACATACCCAAAAGCTAGAATTTTTTTAACAATAACACCAAGCATGCATTTCATGATTCTACTAATATAAACATTATAAAATCAACTTTTAAGAATAAAAATCATGTTTTTACTAATTTCTTCATATTTCAACCGTTTAGCGAATTCAATCACCAAAACTTTGTTTCTTAACCAAATTATACAATTTCAATTGCATTCTTTTCGTAATTCCACATACTAACATATTTCGAACTCAATTTACAGTTAAACAAACGATTCATGGCATAAAATTTGTACGTAAGGGCCATATGGGCCATATGTACAACTTTTATACTCTTTAATTTTGAAAACCCAATTTAATCAAAATTCTATGGTGTGATCACTGTAAGATTCATGTGTACAGGATATATAACATGTTATGCACATATACTAACACATATAAGATCTCAACCTAAGTTAATTATCAAAAATAGTTCTGAACAGAGGATTTTGAAAATACGTAAATGAAACTCTGTAATTTTGTAAAACTTTAATTAAGGCATATATTCATGAATTTGATTGTTTTAAAACATGAATAAATGGTATAAAACACATTCTAAACATTTACTAGTACATATATCATCAATTCATGAGTAAATCACAACTTCAACTTACAGAGAACTCTGACATATACGTTAATGGAAAATTTTAAGAACATGAATTTAAATTCAAAGATGAAGGGATTACCCTTGCTAGTTTGTGAAGATGTACACACTCGTTCTTCAATTTCTTCTTCACTCAATCCTCTTCTCAATTTCTCTCTTTTGATCTTTGTGTTTTCTCTCTACTTTCTTAACTGATGAATGCAATATATGATATATGATATACCACTAATATGATATACGTATATAATAGTGGAGTCATGGGTCGTCCGTTAATCCCATAATGGGTTAACTGACCCCAACCCCTAATAAGGCTTTGTTTGCTTGCCCCTTATATTGTTCTTTTCCACTTATTTTAATTAAAGCTTTATAGTATAGTTTTAATGTCAAACTCAATTTAATCAAATAGTCTTATTTAAATTAATTAAATAAAATAGCATAATTCCACAATAAATCACATAGTCACATAATTAAAATTCTCATTTATTAATTATATCAAATCATTAATTATCTAACTAATTATTAAATTAATTAGAACAACATTATGCTTATTCATTAATTCATTTAATCAAATAAGCTCAATTAAATACATATTTTGAATATAAAAATTCTCCACAATAATTAAATCAATGTAACACATATAATTAAATTAATCTACCACAAATTCATCAATTAATTATTTAACTCAATAATTAAATCATCGAAAAATATTTATTTAACTCAATAAATATTCAGATTAAATTACAAAAATCTCGATCGTCACAGGTTATTTAGCTTACATTGTAGATACTCGAAAAAAGGGAGTAGAAATTAAAGATATATCCGTAGTGAATGAATTCGAAGATGTATTTCCGGACGATCTGCCTGGTCTTCTGCCAGACAAAGAAATCGAATTCGTAATAGACTTAGCACCTAGAACTGCACCGATTTTGAAAGCCCCATACCGTATGACGCCGGTAGAAATGAAAGAATTGATGATACAACTGCAAGAGTTATTGGATAAGGGTTATGTGCGACCAAGTGTGTCTCCTTGGGGAGCACCAGTGTTGTTCGTTAAGAAAAAGGACAGATCGATGAGGCTCTGTATCGATTATCGAGAATTGAACAGAGTAACTATCAAGAACAGATATCCGTTACATAGGATAGACGACCTTTTTGATCAGCTGAAGGGAGCAAAGTGTTTCTCAAAGATCGACCTACGGACAGGTTATCACCAACTGAAATTACGGGAGGAAGACATACCAAAGACTGCGTTTCGAACCCGTTATGGACATTACGAGTTTTTGGTAATGTCATTCGGATTGACTAATTCTCCGGCAGCATTCATGGACTTGATGAATCGAGTCTTCAAGCCCTACTTGGATAAATTTGTGGTAGTTTTCATCAACGACATCTTGATCTACTCGAAGACAGAGGAAGAGCACGCCAAACATCTGAAGATTGTTTTGGAAGCGCTAAGGAAGGAGAAGATGTACGCAAAATTTTTGAAGTGTGAATTTTGGATGGAGAAGGTTCAATTCTTAGGACACGTAGTGGATAAGAATGGAATCTCAGTAGACCCTGCAAAGGTCGAAGCAGTAAGTAATTGGGAGCATCCAAGAACACCAACGGAGGTGAGAAGTTTCTTAGGGTTAGCTGGGTACTATCAAAGATTCATCCAGGATTTTACTAAGATAGCAACCCCGTTAACCAATCTGACAAGGATGAGGGTAAAATTTGTATGGACCGACAAATGCGAAGAGAGTTTTCAAGAGATGAAGAAGAGATTAAGCAAAGCACCTGTGTTATCACTACCAGATGATGCGGGAAATTTTAAGATGTATAGTGATGCATCGTACAAGGGACTTGGTTGTACGTTTATGCAGCACGATAAGGTCATTTCGTATGCATCACGACAATTGAAGGACTACAAAAAGCAATACCCTACTCACGACTTAGAGTTAGCGGTAGTAGTTTTTGCGTTGAAGATTTGGAGGCATTATTTGTACGGAGAGAAATGTGAGATATACACGGACCAAAAAAGTCTGAAATATATCTTCACACAGAAGGAGTTAAATATGCTGCAGAGAAGGTGGTTAGAATTGATCAATGACTATGACTGTGATATTCTTTATCACCCGGGAAAGGCAAACGTGGTTGCCGATGCTCTGAGCAGAAAAGGAAGAAAGAAATTGTTTCATTTGACGACTCAGGAGGAAATGATAAGAGAGATGGGAAAATTAGAGATAGAGGTAAAAGGATCGAAGAGGTCTGAAGTGAAGTTATTGGTAATGGAAGCTCGTCTAACTTTGTTGGATAGAGTGAAAGAAGCACAAGAGAAGGATGAGGAGTGCAAGAAAATCAGAAAGAGGATCGCAAAAAATGGAGGAGAAAGATTCCGAATAGATAAAGACGGTATTTTGATATTCGAAGGAAAACTGTGGGTACCAGCGGTAACCGAGTTAAGGGAAGAAATTTTGCACGAAACACATAATACGATGTATTTCGTTCATCCGGGAGGCACAAAGATGTATCGAGATTTGAGGCAACACTTTTGGTGGCCCAATCTAAAACGGGAAGTCGCAGAATATGTTAGTAGATGTCTGACTTGCCAACGCGTCAAAGCAGAGCACCAGCGGCCGAGTGGTTTACTACAACCGTTGGAAATACCAGAATAGAAATGGGAGCACATTACGATGGACTTCGTGGTGGAACTTCCAGTTACGTAGAAAGGTTATGATGCCATTTGGGTTATCGTAGATCGACTAACGAAGACCGCACATTTTCTACCGATCAAGATCCGCTATAACTTAAATCAGTTAGCAAGTCTGTACGTAAAGGAGATTGTTTCACGACATAGAGTGCCGGTGTCATTTGTCTCTTATCGAGATCTGCGCTTCACATCAAACTTCTTAAAAAGCTTACAAGAGAGAATGGGAACACAGTTGAGGTTGAGTACCGCTTACCATCCTCAGACAGTCGGACAAAGTGAGCGAACTATACAAACGCTGGAGGACATGCTTAGGACTTGCGTGATGGATTTCAAGGGAAATTGGGACGATCACCTACCCTTAGTAGAATTTGCATATAACAATAGTTACCACGCGAGTATCCACAAGCCACCATACGAAGCTCTTTACGGGAGAAAATGCAGAACGCCGCTATGTTGGGATGAAGTCAGAGAACGACGAATACTCGGACCAGAGTTAGTGCAACAAACTACAGACATGGTGACAGTGATAAGAGCCAGGATAATAGCAACTCGAGATTGCCAGAAAAAGTACGCAGACTTGCATCGACAAGATCGAGACTTTAAAGTTGGCAGTTTTGAATTCTTGAAGGTATCTCCTTGGAAGGGAAAAATCCGTTTCGGCAAGAAAGGAAAATTGAGTCCAAGATTCATAGGACCATTCGAGATACTGAAGCGAGTGGGAAAAGTAGCATATAAAGTTGCATTACCACCCGAGTTGGAGCACATTCACAACGTGTTTCACATCTCCGTGTTGTGTCCGTACAAGGCCGACTACAAGCACGTGATTTCGTACGAGCCCATTCAAGCAGAGAAGAACCTAGCGTATGAAGAAATTTCTATCCAGATATTAGATAGGAAAGAGTAAACCTTAAGAAATAAAGTTATTTCATATGTAAAAGTACTTTGGCATAACCACGATGCCGAGGCGGCTACGTGGGAATTAGAAGATGGGATGAAGAGGGATTATCCCCATTTATTTGTGTAACCTTGTAGCAATTGTGAGGACGGAATTTTTATAAGGGGGGAGGATGTAATACCTGAGAATTTTCATGAATAAAAATTTATATCAATATTAATGAAAATCGACTATTTATTTGAATATAAATATGTATGTGTTATGAGATGAGTTAACTCAATTATATTAAATTGAATATATATAATAATTGAGGAAAATATGGAGTTTATGATAAGCTCGTTGAAATGCCTTGTGTGACACGAGAATAAAAATGATGATGAGTTAATTAAATCAAGGATGAAGGAATTATTAAGTGATCAATTAATCTATATTAATTGTTAAATTGCTATTATGAGAAATGTAATAGTAGTATGTTGATTTATTATTATTGCAAGTGAAAGTATAATAATAAGTAAATTGTTTATAAATATAATAAGATTTATATTTATTAAATTGTTGGAGGAATGTGATAATAATTGTTGATGGGAGGATGATTAATTAATATTATTGTTAATTAATTGATAAAATGAGTAATTAAATAATATTGATTAATTGACATTGTGATTAATAAAACATAAAAGAGTAGACTATTAATATAATAAGATTATATTTGCTCAATTAATTGCTATGTGCAAGCATGCGATAATTAAATGTATAATGTATAGTAGCTACCTATATATTATATGAAGTGTAAAGTGCAAAGTGACGTTAAATGTGACTATACTATGTATAGAAACTATGTGTTATGACTAATTAAATAAGTTATATGAATACCTCATGAGGTTATGTGACAATGTAATATGATAATATTTGATTAAATTATACCGGTATGATAAAATATACATGGATTATATATGTGCAAATTAAATTTACTACATGGTAGTATTATTTACTTATTGGGATTATATTGTTACTCTAATTGTAATCAAAATATATAGTATGTGATATCCTAAGTAAATAATACATATGTGTGATAAACTAAGTATGTATATATGCATGATTGCTGAGCTTGTATTGTTGTCCCAATTAAAGAGTCACATTTCATTCCCTTCATGTGCATAGCCATAAGGGCTAAGCCTATTGCTTCTCCTCAAACTCAGCAAAATCATAGCAATGATCAATGAGGGAGTGGGATTCATAATTGATTTCACCAACTAATCACCAACCCTTCATTAGCCATCAAACATTCCTATAATCCATTAGTTTGATTTGGGAAATAATTGCATTGTCTGTGTAATGATTCTTCTATAAATAGCAGCTATGTCTTCTTCATTCTCCTTGCTGAAATATTGTTAAGTAAATCTAGTATACTGTGATTATCTATTGAGTTGAGGGAGGATTCCTATAGAAGCATTAGCAAGCAATCTCATATCAACCAAGTAGTAGAGGTAGCATTCCTTGTTCTTCATTTCTTAGACTTCTAATTTCTTGAAATGGAGCATGATTTTGATGATAATATAATTGGGTAATGTTTGTTAGTTGATATATAGTTGATATTGCTTATCAGCATGTTAGAACTACAATATAATGGGTTTTCAATTGAATTCGTAATGAATTTTTGTGATTGGCTTAAGTTTCTGCCGAAGCAAAAATTGCACTGCTGCTGGCCGAGACCCGGCGCAGCTGCGCCAGTTTTATATTGGGGCGCAGCGCAGCTGCGCCAGGCCCCTGTGGAAATTTTTTTGGTTTCTGTTGAGTTGTGTTGTTTCTAATTTGATATTAACACCTAAACATGCATGAAAAGAAGTATAACATGTTGTATAAAGCTTTTTTATGAGATATGAGTTGTCCAACATGACTTAGTACGAGATTTATAACAAAAACTCATTGTTTTGAAAATGAACTTTAATAAAACTCATGTTTTTCAAATTCTGAGCTTGATAGCGTACACATAACTGATTTCTGAACATGAATAAGCTTGAGTTATGATTTATAGTTCCCTTATTCATGACCAAGTTGTTAGGCTTTGAGCTAGCGAACTTTTTCAAAGAAAAACTTGACATATTGAAGCTAATATCCAGGAATACTATACGAAGTATATTCTAACTTTGTGGTGATGTTAACATGATTTAACTACACATGATTCTTATATGTTAAACATAATGGATGTAAACCAAGTATGAGTTTAAGCATGTTTTAAAGTAATAACGATGTTATTTGAGAATAAATGATGTGAACACTTATGAGTATGCGTAGTACAGATTATGTGACCTCTTTATGTGAACATAAGGTAAATTAGTACGCATGGTGATTACATGACCCTATTTGGCCTTAATTTCGTGAAAATCCTAAACTAAAGTCCCTAACATATAAAGTTGACCTTGAAGTGGTCATACAAGTATGTAAAGACCTCTAGCATGTATGCATGTTAGTGTAAGTGTCTAGGTATGTTAAAGATTTGACTGAAACCAGGAGGGCAGAAGCTCAACTCTGGTCAGGCTAGAGGACAGCGCAACTGCGCCATCCCTAAGCCTAACCAGGGCGCAGCTGCGCCACTCTGCAGTAAGTTCTGCATTCTATTTGTAAACTGAGATTTAAGGCATGCTTATATTGTTACCTTAACCTGTATTATATGATCAGTATACTGTCCAATGTGTTAAGAAGCATGCTAAATGATAGAATTGAATGTGTAATGAGTGATTATAAAACTTTCAAATGTTAAGTCCAAAAGGTATTTGCAAACTATAAAGCGATGATCAGAAACTATGTTATTTGACTTCATGGTGACTGATAAATTGATTTTGTGCTATAAGTACGCAAGGTATGTAATGGAGTATGTAAAGAGTATACAACTAAGTTAGATATTTATGTATGCGTTTAAACTTACATATTATGTATGAGTATACGTAACTAATGAATATCCTATACGTATAACTATATTATGTTAGGATTCGAAAAGTGTTGATAAACTATACTTTGGTAAACTACGCTTGAGGCAAGTATTCGAACCCTATTCTTTATTGAGCGTTCATTAAGCTTGTGCTATTATTGTCGTACAAGTAAACTTTTAAAATTGCAAGTGATGTATTATAACTATATATTTCATGGATAAGATAAAAGTCGATTTATATTCTTCGAGCTTTAAATCTTGAGTTTGAACTTATAATTGTTCTTATATACCTTGAAAGAGTGGTCTATGCCATTTGATTCGGCTAGACTTATATCATGATTAGAAAGCTGTCCAAACCAATTGAATGGTACAAAATTCTTGTGTTAACTGAGATGAACAACCTTCTTTGAAGGGAAAATATATTTGTCGGGAGACCGACGTGCGCACTTGAGTACGATTAAATGTTATGCATAATATAGGGTACTTTAGGTTGATCACCCATTTTACTTGCTTTTGTTGGATTATCAGTATATTACTGTTAATTCTAGTAAGAGTTCATAGTCCTTAGTGACTGCTCAATATTCAATTATCTTGAAATCTTGAATTGATTTAGTATTGAATCTTATTGATATTTTGCTGTCCTTAGCGACTGTTATTGAGAACTGTTGATATTTCTTGCTATCCTTGAACTATCATATCTTGCTATACCCTTTTGGATTCGAGAACTATATTACTAAAGTGTAAAGTTAATTGCTAAGTGTAAAGTTATGTAATCACATATAGAAACATATACTGAATTAATTGCTAAGTGTAAAGTTATGTAATCACATATTGTATGGTAACTACAACTATATAATATAAAGTATAATATGACATTTTGATATAACTATGTAATATATGAACTATATGGTAAAAGGAAGTAAGTCACATGAATTACGTAAATAAACCCATGTGAATACATGTTACGTGTATATTGTGCAATATTGAACCAAACGATATTATAAAGTGTAGTGCGACACTTTAGTGAGACTATGCAATATGGAAACTATATAGTAAGAGTAATAAATTGTATGAGTTACATAAATAATGCTTAAGTGACAATATGTGATGTGTGACTACATTAAATGTGTACCTCATAAATATTATTATAAATGAACAATTGTTATTTAATGATTATTTTAATAATTAAATATAATTGAATTAATAATAGAGGTTGTGATAATGTGGTGTGACAATACCCAATTAAATCATATTAGGTATTATAAAGATGTACATGGGTTATATGATGTGTATAAATATATACCCCCAAATTGCTACCATAAGATATTATTATAACATTAAAACCCATGTGTGCACCCAATTGATTTTCAAAACCTAAGTATACATATATGTTTATTTAACTTAAGTGTATATTATATGTATATGGATATAACCTAAGTGTAATGTTATTCATTCTTGCAATGCTGAGTATTTAACTTATCCCTAATTGAGTGTCCATTTCTCCTACACGTGAATGGCCTTTGGCCTAAGGCTAGCTACCCCCTTTATCTCTCAATTTCCTCAATATAGCTAGCAAATGATGGCCATGATGAAGAAGGGTGTGGGTGATGGGAGTGGTTGGCAACTATTACACCTAATCTTGATTACCCAATGTGTTCTTCTTCCATCTCTTAGTTTGATTCATGATGCAATAGCTTGGCATGGTCCCTCATTTCTCTATAAATTGAGCCATCCTCTCCTCATTTGATTTTGTTAAGGTAATTGCTAAATTGCTATAGAAAGAGTGAGAGCATAATCTGATAATTGAGAGGAAGCTCTATCCAATTCAAATCTCAAGAAGGTATAATGCTTTAATTATACTTTGAAGTTTAGCAATTGTCAATTCATAGGATAGTTCATGAATTCTTGTGAATTGAATATGTTAGATGATGTTAGTATATTAGTAGAGTCCATACACCTGTTATATGTGTAATGTGCCTATTTATAAGATTGTTATATGAAGAAATTTGAGTTGGCCTGAAGCTCTGCTCTAGCAGAAAACTGTCTGGGTTGGAACCGAAGTGGCGCGGTCGCGCCACTCCCTAGTACAAACAGGGCACGACCTCGCCCTTGTGCAGAAACAAATGATGATTTTTTCTGCCTTCTGAAATAATGAGCATGCTACTTTAACTCAAATATACCTATTTTGATCTATGACATACTGACAGAGGAGGCCTTGCATATTATCGCGTTCCATAGCTTGATTTTGATGACTTTCTAAATAAAATTTAAGTTTTCAAAAACAAACTTGACGAACTAAGAATACCTTGAGTTCTGAAAATTACAAACATGCGTATGTAGTCAAGTATGTGTGTACATAAGCATAATAAAGAATGTGTGGATTTACCTTGTATGCTTAAATGATTTTGATAGCATTCTATTGAAAACTTAGAGTTTTATATACGAACTTGATAAACTATATACATTAGAGTCATGAACTTGTGAGCATGCCTATGTGATCTATTTATGCATATGAAAGCATGACATATGATATGTGAAGCTATGTTGTATGTTGAATGGTTTAACATAAGATTTTCAAAAGAAACCTTAATAGTTTGGAAACTAGTTTTGTTGATAATTACATTACAAGTATTCTAAAAATTATAAACGACATGATAGGATATCATATGCCTCTAAACATGATTGTCAGGTATGACCTAGCTAGTCTTATACATGGTAAGCTAGTTGAGCATGGTTTAGGACAAGTTTCAAAGAAGTGGAACCATGGAACATGAAATGCATGACTAAAATAATTTGAACATATGTATATGATACTTAGTGACCTCATAGCATATGGATAACGATTAAACATAAGAGACGTTGTTAATTGAACACTTAAAGCCTTGATTGAATGAGAATAGATAACGAACTATGTTAAAGATGATATGGGGTCAAACCTAGTTATAAGCATCCTGACATATGCGTTTTACGTAAATCATTGTCTAAGTGCATTATCAGGGTAAGCCTAAATTCTGCAGAAGCAGCCCTGTCTTGGTTTGAACCAGGAGCAGTGCGGCCGCGCCACTCCTTAGTGCAAACCAAGCGCAGCCGCGCTAATGTGCAGAATTGCCAGAGCCTGTTTAATTATAATCTGGACTTAAGAAATACTTATAGGGTTGTCCTAATCTGTAATACTTGTCCAGAACGTTATTCAAAGTATCAATGAGCATGCTAAGCAATGAAACCATATGAAATTGACAAAATGGTTATAAACCTCAAATGTTAAATGACAGTTACGAACTATGTTCATAGTGTCTTATAATCTGATTTCATGCTATATATGAATAAATACTTAGTGACATACATATAGGGTTATATGACTGAGTTAGAACCATATGTGTATATTAAACTTACATAGCAAGCTTGTGTACCGAATGTACTTAGCTAATGAATATCCTATACATGTAAATATATTACGATAGGAACTCGACGTGTTGATAAGCTTTACTCTTTAATGGTTGATGTATATTAGCTGGGCTAAATGACTCCTTCATATGGGGAAGGTATCTACGAATTAGTAACCGATCTAACTCAATGTGAAAATAGTGTAGCCGAGACGGAAACTAACTTGTTAGCTGTTTGTGGGAAACCACTCAATATACTATATTGAATACTATTAAAGACTCGATGTATGCTAGGTTTAAACTTGTGTATATGCATAGAATTAAGAATATCTAATATTTGACTATGTGTTTAAATGTTAGATAGTTTACTTATAAAGTATGTTATGCCAATTGAAAGATCAATCTTATAGCTGATAGGTCTTTTCAATAAAGCGATTAAATTAGATTGCGTAGCAGTAATCGACGGTTCAGGCAAGTTTTCCTAACTCGAACTCGAGTTGTTATTGTAAAGCATGTTCGTGAATAATTATTGTTGATTATTCACATCTATACTGATTATTGATTCGCACGTTGTGCTATTAATTGGTCGTTCGAATAGAACATTGAAAGTATAATTCATATCTTATACTTCAAAGCTAAGTCAAAGTAGTTTACATTCTTTGAACTTATATTTGTGCTTATATATACATTGAAAGAGCGATCTATGCCATTCGATTCGGCTAGACCTATACTATGATTAGAAAGCTATCCAAACTAATTGATTGGTACGGAATCTTATAGTGGCTGAGGTGAATAACCTTCTTTAAAAGGAAATATATATTGTCGGGAGACCGACGTGCGCACTTGAGTACGATTAAATGTTATGCATAATATAGGGTACTTTAGGCTGATCACCTATTGTACTTATTTTTATTGGATTATCAGTATATTTCTATTAATTCTAGTAAAAGTTCATAGTCCTTAGTGATTGCTCAATATTCAATTATCTTGAAATCTTGAATTGATTTAGCATTAAATCTTGTTAATATCTTTCTGTCCTTAGCGACTGTTATTGAGAACTTTCGATATTTCTTGCTATCCTTGAACTATCATATCATGTTATACCCTTTGGGATTCAAAAACTATATTACTCTCCTTTATTGTCATATTACTTGCTGATCAAACTTGTTGCTCATTCTTGCTTTTTCCTAAAAATATTACAGTTAAGGTAGAGCAGGGTGGACCTTCGGGCACCGACAAAGGCAAAGGCAAGGCTGCCAACTAGCTAGTCCCTTTATGTTTTAGAAATTCTGGTGTTGTATTATGACAACAATGATAATGTTTTAAGACTAATTCAGAACTATGTTTAAACTTAAGTATGGTTATGTAATAAGTCTTTATTTGATATTATTATGTAATCTATTAAGTACTATAAGTTGCGAGACTTGGGGGAATAAATATAATAAATCATTGTATATTATTCTAGATTATCCGCTGTGATTTTATTATTTTAGTTATTACTGTTAGATAGTGACACACCGAATTCGAGGCATTGTGGCCCAAATTTGGGGGCGTCACACTATGGTTTTTAACCCTATCTTGAATTATTTATATGATTAGTGTTAGGATGCCATTAGTACTTTATGTTTACTATTTTGTAGTATTTTAGGCTGCAAGTATATATAACTTGCAGTCATGGATTATCAATTTTTGGATTTTTTGGATGCATGGATCATTTATGAATGTTTATTGCTTATTTCTATCCATGTTACAGCTTTATTAGTATGAATGGATGTTTATCTATCATTTTGTACCGTGATAGTATCCATGATAGTATTAGACCCTATTTTGAGCTTATTCGTGCAAGGGTTTATATATTTAGTTAGATCTACCTAGTTGAGCCATGCTATGGTTTTTAACCCTATCTTGAACTGTTTATATGATTAGTTGGTTATTTATAGTTAAAATTTTCATTGTGGCCAATGATATGCGTGTTATAGCTTTGTCAAAATGGTTAAGCAAGTATAAATGAGATTCTTAGATTAATTGTTAGTTAAGACTGCTGTTAATCCTATCTAGCTTTCAAGCACGTGCCAACTGTTATAGCTAGTTATGCTTCTAATAGCCTTTATTAGTAATTTTTACGAAATTTTTTTCGTTAGCTCTTACGAACTTAAGTGAGTCGATGATAGTAAGATTTAGATTCTTATGCAAGTTCGGATACATTCGTGGTCTAATAGCATATAAAAAAATAATAAAAATAAAATAAAAATAAAAGAATAAATCGATAGCCTTATTTGACCAAGTTTGATTACGTGGCTTTTGTTACTCGAGTTCATAGATCCTTAGGGGTGTTCTACACCTAGTGACCTAAAGCTATCTAGCTTGGGAGTCATTGATCAAAAGCTTGTTACACGGGTAACTCTGAATAGCCTAATGTGATTACACATTGCACAGTCATGCTTGAGGTTGCATTACTTAAAAATATAACGGATAAAAATTCTAGTTTGGCTACGTGGCTAGGGTTACTTGAGTTATTAGATTCTTAAGGGTGTTCTATGCCTAGTACCCTAAAGCCATCTAGCTTGGGAGTCACTGAACGACAACTCGCTACATAGGTAACTCAGCCTAAGGTAGCTGAATTTTGCACAAGTCAAGTCTTGCCGTTCTCATACTAATACCGGGTGGTCTGTTCTTGCATTTGTGTCTTGTTCCGAAGTCTTGATGTAGCTTGAGCATATTGAGTTATCATTTTCCTTATTGCAATTGTCTACGTTTATGAATGATAATTAGTTAGAATAGTTGGTAGTCACACACACAGAGATTTGGATCAGTAGCAGTCTAAGCTAGAAGTTTAATCGAATCCTTATTTATGAGTTGCTTCTACTTTGAAATCGTTATTCTTATCCTTGAGGCTGCAGTGATGGTATATAGTAGTTTAGAGTGATTTGCAGTTATATTTACTTTTGATATTGTGGTTATAATAGTTTTGCTTGAGGACAAGCAAAGGCTTAAGTTTGGGGGTATTTGATGAGTGGAAATTATACCAGCGAATCGAATACTTTTACACTTAAGAGGTTGCAGGTTCTTATTATTTTATATTTCTTTTATATTATTTTGTTAGTATTTTGTTTAATATATGTTTTGTAGGAGTTTACAGGTCATTTCCAGCTATCAAAGGCAAAAAAGGCATTTTTACAGCATAGGCGCTGCAACGCCGGTTCTCAGTACAAAACTGGCGCTGCAGTGTTGCTTCTTTGCCAACTCACCAGTCTTCAGCGCTATAGCACCCCATTCCTTCACAATTCTAGCGCTGCAGCGCCAACTTATTGACCCGAGCCCTTGACCAGCGTTGTAGAGTTGTTTTAAGGCTTAATCTTGGCGCCGCAGCGCCACCTCTTGTTTTCAAATAGAACCAAGTGGGAATGACCTAGAGGAAAGAGGGATTACAAATATAACACTTGAAGCCTCTTTTTCAGATATCCGACATAGTGTGGAGCTTAATTCTTTCACTCTGTCTTCTCTCTTAGCTTAGCTTAGTTTAATTTCTCTTAATTCACAAGTTATATGATACAGTAGTGTTAAGTCTAAGTTAGTACAGTCGTACTCTTTAATGGTTGATGTATATTAGCTGGGCTAAATGACTCCTTCATATGGGGAAGGTATCTACGAATTAGTAACCGATCTAACTCACTGTGAAAATAGTGTAGCCGAGACGGAAACTAACTTGTTAGCTGTTTGTGGGAAACCACTCAGTATACTATATTGAATACTATTAAAGACTCGATGTATGCTAGGTTTAAACTTGTGTATATGCATAGAATTAAGAATATCTAATATTTGACTATGTGTTTAAATGTTAGATAGTTTACTTATAAAGTATGTTATGCCAATTGAAAGATCAATCTTATAGCTGATAGGTCTTTTCAATAAAGCGATTAAATTAGATTGCGTAGCAGTAATCGACGGTTCAGGCAAGTTTTCCTAACTCGAACTTGAGTTGTTATTGTAAAGCATGTTCGTGAATAATTATTGTTGATTATTCACATCTATACTGATTATTGATTCGCACGTTGTGCATATTGTATATATTCATCAGGTATGAAAGGCTGATCACCTTCATTACCATATTGTTCAGTTGAATTTATTCATGCTCCTTGTTGGCTATTCAACATTATTGATTCATGTTCTTTCACAATTCTTATATTGTTGAAAGTTTATCAGTTTATTATTCTTTTCAATCATGATATATCTTCATTTGAACTTGAACTTGCTGGGCAAACTTGTTGCTTACCCTTGCTATATCATGATAAACATTTCAGATTAAAGAAGAAACTTCGGACACAGTCAAAGGCAAAGACAAGTTCCAGGATGGAATTATTATAAGTTAAAATGGTAATAGTATAGGATACAAATGACATTGTATGTCGTGTAGGATATTCAATGCAGGTATTGAGTTAAGGTTACAGACCTTGCAAATTATGTTGTAAAAGTTATTGTATAAACAATTTATGTTTATATCTTCCTCAATAGTTATAAAAATGATGTATCGTAACGTACCAAGTCCGAGGTTCTGGGGACCCGGATTTGGGGGCGCTACAATTATGATGGGTTATGTTGTGACACCCCCAAATCCGGGTACTTCAATTTCCATAGGATTTGGTGTTCACTGTACAAATATCACATATCTATCTACCCATAATAAAAGCATCTCATGAAATAAATAGAAATAAATCCTCCCCTTAAGGGATAACAACATCTGAATAATATATACATCAATCCCAGGTTGATCTAACCTTAAATCTCAATGTGGAAAACATGAACATATAAGTCTTAAACGTCACAGCATAAGTTTTAAACAAATATTCTCAATTAAAATGACAAGTCTTCATCACTTGTTAACTTTTCCCTTGCCTTTGCTAGTAGAAGGCTCGTCGGACCGTTCGTTCTTAATTGCAATATTATTATACAAGAGTGAGCACGATTGCCCATAAGTATAACAATATAATAGTAATAATAACATGCGAATAAATCAAAGAGTTCTGAATAATAGAAAGCTCGACTTTTGAATCAAGAATGAATAACAAGAATCAAAAGTATTTCTGAGGGTCATAAGACCATGAACTATGTCCCAGGTTGTCAAGTATTTCTACTTTCGACCTTTAACAGTCATAAGACTATATGGACTCTACTACTCGTACTTAGGGGGATCTGCCCTTAGTACCATAATGTGCACAATATCTCAACGCTAAAGCATAAATAATCCCCTATAACAGGGTTGTTCATCTCAGTTTGACATCAGAGTCCGCACCAAAGGAAGTTTGGTTTGGATAAGCTCAATAACAGTTCTAGAATTTAGAACGTTCATTAACTATGGACTAGTCAAATCAATAAGAGTTCGCTAGCCTTACAAGGTTCAACCACAATTGATAATAAAATCAAATAATGAATCTCAAGAGGTAAACAATCGAATAAGTATTGTATAACTGAAATTATGCTTTAAAAGAATGATAACATCTCATATGAAGTCTTGACTTGAATAAACAATGATAAGAACTCGTTCGGTATAAGAACATAAGTTTAAGACTTGCTCAATGTAAAGAGTGTAATTAGAAAGCTTGCGTAATCATAATCGAGTTAGGGTAAAGAAACTTGCTTCACAATAGTAAATTAGGGATAGAATACTTGCTCAATTTAAAGAGTATAGTTAGGAAAAACTTGCTTAATGTAAAAGAAAGGTTTAGTAACTTGCCTCCTGCACAAGCTACGGTTATAATTACAATTCAATTCCTTAATCGTTCTACACATTATATTACATTTATGATATCGATTAGTTTCATAACCACTATGTTTAACCATTTAACTTCTCACTTAAGTTCAACTTAACAACGTGGTTCGCAATCTTAACTTGTTAACTAACCACATAACGAGAATCTAAACTCACAACATGCATATCGCACGTGTATAATCTTTTAAACCATCATAATCATATCCTACGACAATAATATCCAAATTCACACATAACTTGTTAATATGAGACTTCAAATTGTCTCATTCATGTCAACAATATGTTATATTATTGTTTCATACACTTAACATGTCATTAGGTTCATTACATTTAGTTAGTTCATCATGCTAGGGCTTAAAACAAACAAAATACATTTTGGACAATAAGGAAGCCCGCTGGGGCGGGTATGGGCTCGGTAGGAGGCCCGCTGGGGCGGGTGTCTGCACTTTGAGGAACAGCAATTCGCGAATTTCACAGTTCGTAGCCCAAATAAATCCAAATTAAACCAGCGCGACGATTTTTTAGTGTTACCCATGAAGTATAAAGTTGACAGAGACATCATACAATGATTCTAGCATGCTTTTAACACTTTAGATCACATAATCACTCAGATTAAAACACTTAAACTCACTATTTTTGGTATTTTGCAAAGTTTCGAGACAATTCATGAAATTCAACGTTACAGATTCGTTATAACTCCGAATCTGTCCGTTTAAATTTTGTTTTGTTCGTTTAAATATGCATAATCATAATCAACTATCAATTTAACGTTTAATAGACAACTAAAGCATGAAAAATTGTACATAAGGGCTATATATATGTTCTTCATACTTTTTATACTCTGTAACTCATGAAACTTTGATAAAGAATAATTACATGAAATTGATTGTTTTAAAATATGAATGCATGATAGAAAACATGTTATGAACAATTTGTACACATATATCATCAATTCATGCATTGATCACAAAATAGGCTTTTACAGAGAACTTTAAAATACACGTTAATGGAAAAACTTTGAAAACGTAATTTGAAAACTTAAGATGAGGGAATTACCCTTGCTAGTTTGTGAAGATGATTCAAAGATGATGATAGAGACTTCTTCAATTCTCCCTCAAGCTTTTCTCTCAATTATCTCTCTAAGTTATTTCTCTCTGATATGTATATATGAACTCTGATATAGGATATAAGGAACTTAATATAATATACCTATACGTATAATATAAAACTGACGATGTAGTGGTTGTCAGTTAATCCCTACTATGGATTAACTGCTCCCACTCCCTTAAGGCCATGTTTGGTTTGTCCCCTTTGTAACTCATTTCCCATTATTCTAATTAAATGCTTATAATATAGTTTATTTGTCACACTTTTAACTAATCAAATAATCTTATTTAAATTCAATTAAATAAAATATAATAATCCACATTAAATCACATAATCACATAATTAAAATTGTCATTTATTAATTATGTGAAATCCTTAAAATTCACATAGGAATGTGTAGGATTATCACCTAGCTTGGATGTTCTTTTTTGTTCTAATCCCATTCGAGTGGATCTAGAGAGGATAGGTTTATACATACCTCGGAAGAGGCGTATAAGCACTTGTGAGTTCTTTGTCGACAATCCTTCGTGACCACTAAGACCAAAGAGAGACATTTAGGATATTTGATGAAATATAGCACACCAAGTGTTTGACAAAATGATAGTGTGGGGTGAAGTTACGATCTTTGCTTGTAGTGCCTTAGATACCAATCGTTATTCATTTACTGGCTTTAATAATTAGATTTAACTAGATTATTCACACATCTTTTATTTAACTGTTCGAATAAGACTTAAGCGATATAAAGTCGGTACTTGATAAATATTAGTAGTAGTTCCTCGTGGGTTCGACAACTCTCTTATCATTATATTACTTGTTAGACCGCGTATACTTGCGCGTGTTTATTCGGTTGAGAAATTGACCAACACTGGGTGATGTGTCATACCATTTCGGAATGCTCTTTTCAAGAGTTATGCACCGACATAGGGCTTGCCCATTTCTGAATCCAAAAAGATGGGTCCATGACCAGAATAGCATCTTTAAGTATCCGAAGGTAGTCTATGGATCTATCTTGCGCAGTTTGCACTCGGGATTGTTGCGAGGACTCTTTATGACCCTATCTGTGATGCCCCCAAATCTGGATCCCCATAACCTCGGACCTATTACGTTACGATACATCATTTCTATAACTATTGCGGAAGATATAAACATAAATTGTTTATACAATAACTTTTACACATAACTCCTAAGGTCTGAAACCTTAACTTAAAGCTTGCCTTCAATATCCTATACGACACAGAATGTCATTTGCATTCAATACTATTACAATTTTAACTGCAACACAATCCAATTCTGGTATTTGTCTTTGTCTTTGCCTGTATCCGAAGTTTCGTCTTAATCTGAAATGGTTATCATGATATAGCAAGGGTGAGCAACAAATTTACCCAGCAAGTTTAAGTACAACAAGGATATATCATGATTGAAACAAATAATAAGCTGCAAACTTTCAACAATATAAGAGTTGTGAAAGAACATAAATCAATAATGATGAATAGCCAACAATGAATATGAATAAATTCAACTGAACAATATGGTAATGAAGGTGATCAGCCTTTCATACCTGATGAACATATACAATATGCACAACGTGCGAATCAATAAATTATAGATGTGATATAATCAATAATGATTAATCACAAGCATGCTTTACAATAACAAGTCGAGTTCGAGTTAGGAAACTTGCCTGAACTGTCGATTACTGCTACGCAATCTAGTTTAATCACTTTATTGTAAAGACCTATCAGTTATAAGATTGATCATTAAATTAGTATAACATACATTATAAGTAAACTATCTGACATTTCAATTTCCATTTCAGCAAGCTGAAACCAAACTGTCTTCCTAACATTTTCAGTTTCCATTTCAGCAACCCGAAATGTTCATTTCAGGAAGCTGAAATTTCTTTTTCACAAAAATACCAAAACAACATATTATTTTCCTATCTTTTGGCCAATCATATATACATATATTTCATACATAAAAAGTATTTTTCTGGAATTTTTCAACTCCTTAAGTATTTTTCAAAAATCCATTTATAGTTAATTCCTTAACAAATTAGCTACCTTACGTTTCTCTCTAAAAATTCCCAACTCTTGGTGGGATCTTACACATGTTAACATGAGCTTACAATTTAAATTTCGTGGCCATCGGGGTTATACAACTCCGGTTATAGCGATTTATGTCAGAAAAATGCAAATATTTAAATAGTCATAACTTGCTCAATTTAAGTCAGAATGAGCTCATTTTCAGACACAAGCTATTTCATTCCATATGTTTTCATGTCACAAAAGGCCTGATTTTATTTCATAAGTTAAGTGGCCAAAACAGTCCTTTCAAGTTCTAGATAGCCTACTTTTCTTCAATTTTAGATTTTACGTCCTTTGCTAATTATAGTCCACATGAAAATCTATAACTCCTTTTTTAATGATTCCACTTGGAAAAGTTAGAAGACTTATAAATCTAACTCCAGAAATTAACAACACTAAAAAAATTCAAATTACACTAGGAGATATGATCGTTTGAATTTCATGTTATATTTTTCAAAAATTTGATTTTTCCATCTTTGATGATTTCTAAGAAAACTTCCATAACTCACATAATAACCAGCATAACCCATCATTAAAACATCATAACACATACTAATATCTCATATACCCATGGATCTACCATGATCCGTGATCTAATACCTCAAATAATCACCAAACACAAGATAAACACAATCAAGGCCAAGAAAAAGTACGTTTTCTCACTTTTGAAAAACTTATTTCCTATTTCTTAGTTTAGATCCAACTTTTAATCCATAAAAGAGTTAGATATAAACTTGAAATACTATTAGACACATATAACTAAGGTTTTAAACCCCAAGATCATGACTTTATAAAGATCAAAACTTAAATCAACAACGAGAAATTAACACAATAATAAGCAGGAATTTCTTTATACCTTAGCTTGATTCTCCTCTTCTTCTTCCTAAGATTGATTTAGGAATTTATGAAACTACTAAAACTTTCCTTATCTCTCCTCTCTACATGTCTGAACTCTCCTTTCTCTCTCTTATTTCTCTTTTGTTCTTTCTATTTCTCTTTCTAGTTTAGCTTTAAGAAATAAAGATAAGATGAAATTGATATATTTAATTTACTTAAATGATAAGTATAGATATATAATATATATCTATGTTTTATCTCCACTATCTTGCTTCCATCCCTCTCTCATCATTAAGTAAAGGTTTGCTTGTAAGAAAGAATAAAGGTGTTGGCTCCACCCATTAAATGGCACCTCAAAAGTAACCTACCAACTAAAGTAACGGTAATTATGATATTCCTCTCCCCTTTCTCCTCCTCTCTTAACCGGCCATATAAGGCCTCCTTATCCATCCAATTTGTTTTTATTATAAGCTTATCTAATGACTAGAATACCCCTCCTTAAGTGGGCTTAAGCTTGGGCTTTGATTAATTCTTTTGGGCTTGCTAATTTTAATATTGAGCTTACTAACTAAAATGCAATTGGGCTTCCACCCATAAATAAATTGGGCCATCATAATATTTGCCCTATACATGATATATTGGGCTAATTTAATAACTTAATTGCTATTAAATCAAATTAGCTACAAGTCCAATGCTTAAATAAACAATTGGGCTTAATTAAATTACTTTACCCTCCTTAGTCCATTAAATCTATTATCACTAGAACTAACACTCAACATTTTTGATATATACATATTCTTAATTATCTCTATATACAAAATAAATGTATACACATTATATAATGTATATTTATTTAATCATACACATAATTCGCATACCTAATTTATATATTAGGTCACTGAACTTTATAGGTATCGTAGTACCTTATTCTTAATATTCCATCAAACACATATAGATTCATCTCTAGGGTTTAGAAATTTGTAACCCATAATTCCTCTATTCTCAATCAAATAATAAACCAGTTAGGTTCTTCCTTAAAATTTTTAAATTATTCCTCAAATTTACGTCTAGGTTTTATCCTTTAACCTTTATTTTATCATTTAAAATCTTATAAATTCTTGGGTTGTCACATTCACCCCTTCTTCTAAGAATTTCGTCCCCGAAATTTACCTTACACCTTACACCTTTCATACTCATCATCACATGCTACTCAAAACATCACTCACCAGAGTTAAATTTTTCAAATCATGCTGAGGAGTCACATAGACTACGAACTTTCATTTTCAAAAAGGTTATACAGAAATTCATCTGCTAACCGTCATGACTTACGGACACAGAGGGTAATTAGCCCGTTATGCCCTGTACTTATTAAGTACTGCTTGTCGGAACAATTTTTCCCCGTTCCTCTTATCCGCCTTAGGCGCACAAAATTTTCCTAAATTTTGGGATGCTTACCTCAGTCTTATCGGATTCCGCACTAAAACCATTTGGTTTTGGAAAATTTTTAAAGAACGCTCAGAATTTTTATAAACGTTGGTCTAGCTGAATCAAATAGCTTAGACTCATACCAATAAATCAATTTCAATTGAAATATTTATGTATAGCCAAACCCCGTTGGCAATTAATTATAAAAAATATTTTGAAAATGACGTCATGATACTGTACTGTATTTACAGCCCGTTTGAGGATTCTGTCATTGTGTGACTTTGTTATAACACATCATACAATAGTGGGACAATAATTTTTAGATCGAATTCAACACTAAGTATTCCTGTATTTACAACTTCATTAATTTTTTATCATCTCTACACCAGGTTACAGATGCATTAATGATAAATAAAACACATTTTGATATTTCAAATCATTGTCGTCTAGCCGAAATAATTAGCATAGACTATTCTTTAAACGGTTCAAAAATCATTGTAAATCATTGTTATCATCTCAACAGGTAATGATGTGTCAGTGTCCCGAAGTCCATACACACGCACTAGTCACCGGGATTTGAGAGTAAAAATTCATTTTTAAAAGGCACATAGTGCGTATTTAGCTTAATGTCAAAAATTTTGAAGTCTAGCATATCTAGAAATTTAGAATACCTACGCTTTCACTAATGATCCATTGCTTAATCAGTCTATCTATTCCTATTATCCTTAATACTCCATTCACACTTAATTATACCTAGTTCGTCAAACTTACCACACGTTATGAGTTCAAAACCTTCCACAATCATATGAGTTTAAGAACTTGTCCTAGACAGACCATTGGCGTCCATTCGCTGAGGGGTTCAAAACATTTCATATAATTATGAGTCACGAACTTAGCATAAGTATGAGTTTTAAAAACTCGCAACTTAACCTTATATCCTCTACCTATACTCTATCTATCTGTTATACACATGAGAAAAGAATCACCTTCTCAACATATATATAGCAAATAGCGCGACACAAATATTTCAATGATTATCACTATCAAAAACTAAGTGGTCGTCAAACCAAACACAATCCCTTGCCCATACAAAGAATTGGTCAACTCGGCCTCTAATCAATATAGGAAGCTAAGCGGTTTTTACACCAAGGACAAATTTCCTGCCCATACAAAGAATTGTTCAACTTAACCACTATATCGATCAGGAAGCTAAGCGGTTCTAAAACCAAATACAAATTCTCTACCCATACAAGGAATCATACAACTCATGTAACGACCAGGAATTTTAGGCTCCTTATTAATTTTATATGTGATTTAAAATTTTTAGGAGTTAATTTTTCAAACTTATTTAAATCTTATGTGGTTATGTGCTTATGTGAATTTAACCTACGCGAATAAATGCTAGGATTTTTATTAAAGGGAATCACTAATGGTTATTTAACTTAGTAGATTAACCCTGAGACTTTTATATTAGAGAATTGATAAAAGTGTTAGTAAATTATATATTCAAATTTACTTGAATATAGTGTAGAGAGTTAATCATGATTAATTATTTTTATTTGAGTAATTAATTGATAACGTATGAAATTATTATTGTGAATAAATAATAATTAACGAGTAAGAGATTAATAAATATAATAGTATTATATTTACTTGGTTAATTAATTAATTGTTATATGCAAATATATGTTATATTAAACCTTTAGCATATGGTAGTCAACTGTATATTGTATAAGGTGCAAGGTGCACATTAATATGTCTCTATATTATATATATAAACTATATAGTATGATTAATGTCATTATGTGAGTTACACGTTATGTATGACAAAGACATTAATATGTATACCCTATTACACTATATTAATATCAATTAACTATTGTTATCTGATAATGATTTTTAACAAGTTATTATAATAATTATAATAACAGTTATGATGGTAAATAATAATAATGCCTACTTGAATTATATCTGGTGTTAATAGAAAATGTACATGGATTATATGTATGTACACTACTTGATACCTTGTAATTAGGAATTATATTGTATGCCCTTTAAATTATTTATAACCTATATATATACTATGTGTATATATATTATCTAAGTGTAGTTAATATAAGCTATGTACTGGTCATGCATGATATTCTCCCAATTGTTAGTTGTTGAGAATTGTCCCTATATGAGAGCCCAACTTCTTCTCCTTCACGTGAAACACCCACATGCCTAGCTACTCTACTTCTCCTCATTTTCTTCAACAAGTCATAGCTAATGAGTATGGGGGGAGTGGTTTCCATGATTGTAATCACCAACTCCCACCAACTTCTTCTTATCCATTATGTAATCTTGCTATCCCTTGTTTTGAATTGGTTAACAAAAACATTAACTGTGTATTGAAATTGGCTATATAAGAGCTTCTCTCATTCTCATTTTGAAATGCTGAAATTTTCATATATGTGTAAGTTGTTTAGAGAAGTATTAGTGAGGGTGATTTAGTAGCAGGTCAGTTTCAATTTACAGAGGTACATTCCCATTATTGTTCATCATTTCTTGTAAATTTCTTAATTCTCGACTCTGTAAATTACGCATGGATTGATTTTTAAGTTGATTGTAATATGATTGTTAGGTAGCATATAAGTTATTATACATGTTAGAATTATGTTAGAAATTGTTAGAATGATTTTCGTTGGAGAAATTTTGAGTTGGAATTCTAGTCTGCCGTATACTGCACTGCTTCAGGCCTGGCCGCCAGCCTGCGCAGCTGCGCCTGTATTGCATTGGCCAGCGGTGTAGCTGCGCCAGTGCCTGTCTACAGATTTGTTTTCTGTTTTGCTTCCTGCTCATGCTAGCTTGATGGTACTAAGTTGGACATGCATGAACGCTAGTTTAACTCATATATATATGTTCTTGATACAACATGCATGATTTTAACCATGCTAGTATACGTTATGGAAGGAAGCTTTATAGTTTTATAAATGAACGTAGTATTTGTTAAAGTAAACTTTTCATGAGCATATAAGTACCCTAGCTATATTCTGACTTTTGGGACTTTATTGTATAACCTAGAAACACATGAGAAGCATGTCAACTTGCATACATAAGTTTCATGACGGAATGTGAACCCCACTATTGAACGTTTCTAACGAAAGATATAAGTTTCAAAGGTGAACTTTAACATATAGATATTGTATATGCATTCTAATTTGGCGAGTATGTAGTATGACCTAGAATGCATGATTAGGGTATTAAATGCACTAGCATACGTGTTTGAAAGACTCAAAGGTTTACAAAGGAAAACTTATATTTTGAAGCTTATAGTTTTGAGTGTGAACTTTGATGTATACGTAGCATGAATGAATCCTAATTTCATGATCATGATCATGTGTCCTATATAAACATGAGAACTAAGACTAATGTGATAGAACATACTAGTATACTTGATCGTAAGTTAAGACGTTTTCAAAAGAAAAACTTAAGACTTTCAAAGTGAACTTAACCAAGACTTGTGTCTTTTAGATTGTGACCACTTAAATACATTTATGTAACTTATTGTATGCATTCTACTACATGTGAGTAATGGTTATGAGATACTTTACATGTACCGTATTGTCATTTTGACTTGGTGTACCTTGTAATAAAAACTTAGAATGTGAAATAGCATTGATTACCATGTGAATTATATTATGATCATGCAAGCATGTCATTATGCCTATAGACATATTGACATGAGCATCCTTTGGTTAAAGCATGGATTTCACATATGCACGTATTCATAGAAAATGAATCTCAAGTATGGACTATATGATTAAAGTATACACGTGTAGTATATGCACAAGCATGACTACTTAAACATTGTTTAACCTTGTTATTTGATAACATGACTTTAGTAACCAATCTTAAAGCATGAACTTATATTGTTTAAAGTATGTGAATATCCGACATACAAACATGTGGTCTTGAAGTGGACATAGAATGAACATGTTAGCTTTCGAAATTGAGTTAGATAAACTTGATAAACATGTGTGTTGATTTATAGCAGTAACTGGAAGTGCTATGTGTTCAAGCCTATATTAACGCATAGAAACTAATTAATCTAAAGTTAGTAAATCTAAAGGCAGGATTAGATTGACTTACGTGAACTGTAACGACCATAAATTTTAAACTCCTTATCTATTAAATATGTGATTTAATTTTTAACGAGTTAGTTTTGTGAGTTTATTTAAAACTTATATGGTGGAGAGAATTTGTGAAATGATTAGAGGAAGTCACTAATGAGTTATTTAAATTAGTGGACTGACCTTAAGGATTTAATATCAGAAAATTTATGAGATTGTTAATAATTATATATTCAATTTATTTGAATATAGTGGCAAGATTTGAACCTATTGATTAATTTCAATTATGATTAATTAATCGATAATGTGTTGTTTAATTATTATTATGAATAAATAATAATTAATGAGTAAGAGAACTGATAATATAATATTATTATATTTAATTAATTTACTATTATACACAAGCATGCGATACTAAACCTGTGACACCCCCAAATCCGGGTACTTTGTTTCCACATGATTTAGTGTTCACTTTCTAATATAACATTCATCTACCCAATGAATAATGTAAAATAAACTACAACTTAAATTAGAATAGATAAATCTCCCTTAAAACAAGGGTTACAACCTTTTCAAGATAATCCCGGTTTACTCTAACTCTGACATGAATATAATAAAGTGCGAAAACAAAAACATAACATTCATGTCGTATTACAATCATTCTCAATATAATAAAAAAAAATAAGTCTTCACTTGCTTTGCTTTCCCTTGCCCTTAATCGTAGACGGAGCATCGGTGTTATCAACCTTAACTGAAATTGTTATTTAATGCAAGAGTGAGCAAACCACAGCTCACTGGAGTTTAACAATAACATAGACATGAAAGGATATATTTAAAAAAATCTGAACAACTTAGCTTGCTTCAACAATAAAGAATTGAATAATAATTCTCTATCAACATTAAAATTCGAATATAGAATTTATCTGAGGGTCATAAGACCTTTGAACTCTTATCCTAGGTTATAAATATTTCTATTTAAACCTTTAACAGTCAATAAGACTATGGACCTTAACTCGTACTTAGGGGAATCAGCCCTTTGTACCATATATTGTGCACAAACATCTTAACGCTACGCGTAGTAACCTCCCCTAGTAAATAGGGTTGTTCAACTCAGTAATTTGAATTCAAGTCCGCACCAAAGAAAGTTTGGTTTGGATAAGCTTACAAGGGTAATTTAGAATTCACGTTCATTAACTAAGGATTAGTTGAATCGACTTCCAATAATTCATAAATAAAGAATTATGAATTAACATATGCTTTAGAATCAACTTAAAGCATTTAAAATAATAACTAGATCTTACTTGAACAATAAGTTAAGATCATTTTAATTAAATAAACAATTGTCTAATACAGAAATAGAAAAGGACATTCTTAACAAGAATATATGAACTCAAGAAATTATACAAGATTAGGATTTAGAAAACTTGCATAAAATTAACGAGTTTAGGGTTTAGAAGACTTGTCTCAAGCGCAAGCTACTTAATTCAATTCACGTACTTTAATACTTCCTATACACATTCAATTATAATAATCTAAATCAATTAACACATAACTAATTCACATAAGTGGTTAACCCTCATGGTTAACTCACTCTAATTAAATAAAAAATAATAATTAACTATCACCTAGTTAATCACATCACACATATACTCACATACTTAACTTAATTATGTATTTAACTAAATTATAATTAAACAATTATAATTCAAACACTTAATTAAATTATAATTATCATTTAAATTATAAATAATTATAATTTAAAATCAATTAAACTACATTCATACATTTATAATTACACAATTTATAATTAATCATGTAATTATCAATTTAATTAATAATTACTTAAACTATACCATGCATTATAATTACACAATTTATAATTAATTATGTAATTATCAATTTAAAATCCACAATTAAACATGCATTTATTAAATTATAATTACATAAATTATAATTTAAATTAACATCTAATAAATCAACCTTTATTCATTATAATTTAAAATAAACATTTACTTTTGATTATAATTATTTAAATTATAATCATATATCACATTTAAATAATAATTCAAATCATACCTTAAGGTTTTCAAACCTCTTTTCTTTTCTAAATATAAATTTGTCAAATTTATGTTAACAACATGTTGTAGCAACTAGATACATGCTCACTGTCATAGCATAATTAAACAAGGTTCAAAATTAACACTGCACAATTAGCTAACCTTCACTGCCTAAGCACTGTGCCCGGCGCAGCTGCGCAGCCAGCTGCCCTATAACCGGCGCAGCTGCGCAGGGAAGGATTCTGGAAAAGGCAGCTGCGCTGCTTCTGGCTGTGTTACCGGCGCAGCTGCGCAGGAACACAGACAGAGGCAGACAACAACGACACCCTGCTTCACTGATTAACCCATACAAGCCAACAATCGGCAATTCACAGTAACTTAAACATTGTAAATCATACCTATGCAATAATACATATATATAACATGCTTCTAAAACACAAAACCATCTAAACAATGATAATCATAAATTTTAAAATCTAAGTTGGCCATTTTCATGAAAACTCATATTTTTCATAAAATAATTCACTGTAACTATTTTTCTCTATCAATTCAAACTTATATACATGCATTACATACGAAGTTGAAGATAGCATCCAGAAATTACTTAATAAGCATATTAACACATACCAATTGCATGAATTTCTCAATTAACATTAACCACACTCATGAAATTCCATATGAACTCATATAAACATGAATTTTCTGTTAAAAATATATTTCTACAGTAATTTGATTTTTGAAAATCCTCTTATGTCATACAATTACCACAATCAACACATGGATACAATACATATATATAAAATTCATGATTACATAATTTCATGAAATTCACAGAAAACTAAATTTACAGAAACTCAAAACAATGAAGAACAACTGATCACAATTCTTTAAAACTATAAGATATTAATTACCTTTTTCATGATTGGAGAAGAATACAATGACTAATTCTAGCCTTCACAAGTTTCTTTTTCCTTCTCTTCTCTAACTTCTTTGCTCTTCTTTTCCCTTTTTGTTCTTAGCTTTACAAACTAACTTTTAATCTAACGTAGTATAGATATATTATAACTGATATAATATACGTATACTAATGATATATATGTAACTGCTAATTACTTAATATATATAATAAATACATTTATTATATAAGTTACAAAATTCAAAAACCACAATGCCTTGTTTGGCAAAACAAGGTTATTTTCAAAAATTGATTATTAATGCTAAGGTCATGTTTGGTAAACAGTTTATTTAAAAATAGCTTTTTGATAGTTAGGGCCCTATTTGGTAGGAATAGGTTTAAAACAAATACAAGGGCCTTGTTTGGTAAAAATCATTTAAAATTTTTTTTCCTTTTATTTTAATAAATCATTTTGACACATACTTTAATGTCATATTTTAATCAATTAAATATTAATCATCTAATTTAATCAATTAAAATCTAACATCCATTAATCACATAAAATTTATCACATAATTATAATTACTCGCTAATTATAATTCATGTAACACTTCATCACATAATTCATCTAATTCAATTATCTCAATTAAATTAGAACTATAATATAACATTAATATATATACATATCAATTAAATAACATTCATTAAATTAATATGTAACACTCAATTAAATCATTACCATAAATTACTTAATCTATTTATTTATTCAATAAATAATTCACATAAATATTTATTTAATTCAATAAATATTTAAAATTAAATATAAAATCTCAATCGTTACAAAATCTCTACTATATGGTAGCTATCTATATTATACATAATACAATGTGGCATATTAATGTGGTGAATATTGCATGTATGGACTATATAGTAAGATTAATTGCATTAATAGAGTTACATAATAATATTATTTATGTGACATGATGTGTGTGGGTAAAATTTGATGAATACTCTATTACCTTATATTAATATCAATAACATTATTAATTGATAAATGATTTCAATAAGTTAGTATAAAGATTATAGTAACAGTTATTATAATAATAATACCAAATTGCTTTATATTCGGTGTTAATATAATGTACATAGATTATACGTTGAGGTATTTATATGTATCCTAATTACTACATGGTAATATTAATAGCTTATTGAAACTACATTGTGACACCAATTGGATATATAAACCAAGTATATAATGTGTAATCTATGTATTCATGGAGGGAAGTGTGTATATATTATAAGTATACTTATAACGTGTGTTAACATAAAATATACACCTTGCAAGTTGCTGAGTTCAGATGGTTGCTCAATTTCCTCCTCTTCACGTGAATAACCTCATTGCAATCCTACTCTATCTCCTTCTCAATTTCAGCAAATGTAGCTAATAATTATAAGGGATGTGGTCTTCATGATGTATTTCACCTACCAATCAACAACTCTTTATTAGCCAACAAGCAATTCTTCATTCCTTTGGTTTAATCTAATGGAGAATTGCAAAGTCTGTGTAAATATTTATCTATAAATATAGCTCCCCTTCTCCTCATTTCATTTGCTGAGGATTTCAATTGAGTTAGGAAGGAGTATTATAGTAATTTTGTGAGTATCATAGTAACATTATAGATTTTGTTTAGCAGCAAGTTCATTTACAGAGGTATAACTCCATTTCAATTTCTATAAAATTCTTAATCTTTGATTCTTGGAATTAAGCATGTAATTGTTGATAATTGATTTGGAAGATGTTGTTTAGTGTTATACAAGATGTTAAGCATGTTCGAATTGTAATGTGTTATGTTAGAATCAATTTTCGTAGAAAATTTTTTGAGTTGGGCTAAGTTCTGCCGTTGCTGGGCAGCTACTGTCACCGGCCAACAGCCTGCGCAGCTGCGCCAGTTATGTACTGGCCAGCGGCGCAGCTGCGCCAGGACCAGTTCCCAGATTTTAATTCCTGTTAAGTTGCTGTCATGAACTAGCGTATGGTACCTTGTTAGAGCAAGAATGTAAACTGGATTAACACACATATATGAGTATTTGCATGTAGTATGAACAAGTATAACTATGTTAGTACACATGATTGACGCAACACTTATAGTTTTGAAATGAAACTTATAGTTTTAATTATGGACTTAGACACGTAAGTAGCATGTACATATTCTGATTTTGTAAACACAATAGTGTGGTTTATATTGTCATGAAATGCGGGTCTAAAGTGTGTTCACACACTAGCATACGTGATTGCAAGATTCATACAATTTCAAAATGAGAAACTTAAGACTTTTGAATACAAACTTGACCAATACTTAATGTCTTTTAGATTCTGACTATTTGAGAACCTATATGTGGCTTATATATGAGTTCTAAGACATGTGAGTCATGACTACGAGACGCTTAATATGTACTATGATACCTTGTTGACTTAATGTGATTTTCGATGTGAAAACTTAGAATGAGAAAACTAAATAGCGTCGATTACCATGAAAATGATATTATGATCATGCGAGCATGCGTATTAAAGTTCATTATACCTATAAGCATATTAACATAGACCTCGTTTGGTCAAAGCGTGAATTTTGCATATGCACGTATTCATAAGAAATGAAGTTCTGAAGTATGAACTACGTGATTAAATTATGTGTGTAGTATACTTAAGCATGCATATTAAATATTGTTCAGCCTTGTTATGTGATGACATGACTCTAGTAACCGATTTTGAAGCATGAACGTATATTGCTTAAAGTATGTGAATGGTCGGCATAAAGACATATGATTTTGAATTGAATAGGGTGAGCATGCTAGGATTCAAACTTGAAAGTATATTCTTGAAGCATGATTAATTTGAAATGCTACATATTCAAACCTATGTTGATGTATAGAAACCAGGTGTTCTAAAACTATTAAATTAAGGACAGAGTTAATTGTTTATAGACTCAGTCATAGTGATTGACTTACATGAATTACGTGATAAACTTATATGATAAGTAGATGCTTGTAAGTATAGACTTATATTGGTTTACACATGCTAATTGAAAGGCCGACTTATTAATGTAATACCCGTGAATTTTCATATATTATTAAATAAATATATTAATGGAAACGAGAATTTATTTGAATATAAATGATTTTGTGTTATGAGAATGGTTAATTCAATTATATAAAATTGAATAATTATAATAATTGAGAAATTGATGGGGTTTGCGATAAACTCATTGATAGCCTTGTGTGGCACAATATAAGAATGATTATATTAATTTAGGCGAACAATTAATCTATATTATTTGTTAATTGCTATTGTAGAATATTAATTAATTGTTATCATAGATTATTAATTAATTGTTGTGGAATATTAACTGTGATTGATTTATCATATGTGATTATTATTATTGCAATAAATATAATAATAATAATGAGCAACGTGTTTATAAATATAATAAGATTTATATTAAAGTGATAATTAATCATATAAGGGTTAATTAAATTGTTATGGAGATTAACAATTATATTAATTGATGAAGGATGTGTGTATATTATTAATTAATATTTAATAAGATGAGTGATTCTATATGCAAGCATGCGAATTAAATGTGTAACACATATTAGCTAACTATGTATTATGTGAAGTGTAATATGACGCTATTATATGGTAAGGCTTATTAAATTATGGGAGTTACATGATAATAGCCTATGTAACAATATGTATGTAAGTATACATTAAAATAATGTATTATGAATATAAATAATAATTGATGATTATTTATATATGTAATGGAATATATGTGTCAATTTACACTTACTACATTATGTGAATAACTTGATTATTGGGATTACATTATAATTCTAATTGTAATCTAAATATGTAGTATGAATATAGATATAATAGCCTAAGTGTATGATATATGTATATATGGCCTTAGTATTAATACACTTCATGTTGCAAATGCTGAGATATATGGCTTGTCCATTCCTCATCCTCTCCTACACGTGAAAGCCTATGCCTACTCTCTTCTCTCGAACTCAGCATTCTAGCAAATCATGATATGGGCAGTGGGCACAACAGTGTTCTTCAACCACTCTACCAACTCTTCCTTAAGCTGATATACAAAGCTTCAATCTATTGGTTCAAATTAATGGACAATTACATTGTCTGTGTAAGGATTCTTCTATAAATAGCAGCCATGTTTCTTCATTTTCAATTTGCTGAGAGTTTGCATAAGTAGTGAGTGAAAGCAATATACATATATCAGTAGGGGAAGTTGGATTAGCAGCAAACTCTATTTGAATCCTAGCAGAGGTATAATCCCTTTTTCTTTGTTCTTCATTTTCGTTTTCTGTTTCTGAAGTTTCCTTCAAATTCTTGATTATGCCAAATTGGTTCATGATTGGGTTGTAGAACCCTTATATTGTTGTTATATGAACATACATACATCATGAAACCACTATATAGCTTTCTTGACTTTCATTTCCACTTTTGCTCTACAATTTCTGTAAAACATCAAATTCGTGAAATTGGTTGGAGTTCATGAAATTGGGAATTGATAAATGGCGATTGACTGTTATATAAGCATATATATATATATATATATATATATATATGCGTTAGTAAGTTAAAGAAGTCTAATAGCATCTGGGTATGTTGAAATCGATGAAATGGGAAGTTTGGGGACGGTTTTGGCTGCAGCGAACTGAGTCTGCAATGCCGCGCCGCAGCGCCGATGCACAGCGTTAGCTGCCCGCTGCAGTGCCAGAACGCGGCAGTACCAGTGTCTCCCACGCCGCAGCACCAATCCCAGGGCATTATACCCGCGCCGCAGCGCCACCTGCGCCGCAGCGCCACCTGCGCCGCAGCGCCAGATTGTGGCTGCTGTTGCCGCGCCGCAGCGCCGGCCTCTGTGTTCAGTTTTCTGCATTCTGCAACAAAACTGTTATGTACTAATTGGTTGATTTTTGTTTAAACAAGCATGGAAGCATGATTAATACATATATATAAACCTAATGAGACAATGTAAGCATGTTTTAGTGTATTAGCATGCATGGTTAACAAAACGACATGAAGCTTGGAAACGAACTTAAAATTTCATAAACAATCATTAACATTATAAAGCATGTTTACATACTGACCTTGCAAGCACGTTCGTACCACCTAGAGACACGTGAAGTGCATGTTAGCTTATCTATATTGGTTCCGTAATAAAATATGAACATATGAACCTAACTAGTGCTCATTCCTAACAAAAATGTAAGTTTGAAGGTGGATATGATCATGTAAATGTTATATAATCGCTTTGATGTTATGAGCATGTTTAGATAACTTTGAAATATATGAATGAACCCTTAACTTGTGTTTATATAGTTCATAAGGAAGCATGAACATGTTAGGCCCTATTAGTAAGATTCACTAATAGAAATACAAGCTTTGCACGTGAGCATTAACACGATACGTGGAGATTTAAATTCTGATATTTATGGACACATGTGATAGTACTCTTAGACTCATTCATGAGTTATGCATATATATATACCATGATTGGTTGCCGTGATTAAAGTTTAGCATAAACGAAGCATGTTTTCAACATAATAACAATGCTAGCTACATATATGCAATACGAGTACTCATGAGCACGTTTAATACAAGTTATGTGAATATCATATGGGTTTAAAAAGCGAGCATGTTAGACCATATGAGTTCGTGTCCTTGAATGGCTTTAAGAATTAACTTAAGAACCTATACCATGTACGATTGGATTTGGAAAAGTTATACAAGCATGTAAAGTATCCTTTAAATATGAATACATGCTACGTGATATTATATGATGTTACTTGAACCCGATTTTGACGGTTAATTCAAAGAGAATGTCGTAACTTGCTAAAATGAAATATATTTAGTATTAATTGCGATCTTATAAGATATAAGAATGTGTTTAAACTCTAAAGGAGGAATGTTAAAGATAGAACTTATATTCTATATAACTGTGTAGCTAGGTTAAGACTTAGCTTATGTGTTGATCGTATATTCGAAGATAAAATGTGAAGTTTAATTATATGACTAATGAATATCATATATATACGTAACTGTATTACAATAGGAATTCGAAAGTGTTGATTTGCTTTCGTGGATAAACTACGCTAAAGGCAAGTTCTCTTACTTACACTCTTTTAAAGTGCAAGTATCCTAACCGACGCATTTACTTTATGCAAGGAAATCTATGATTTTACAAGTTTCCTAACTTACACTCTTTTACTGTGCAAGTATTCTATCCTTGTATATTGTGAACTAGTTTTCTACTTAATCGGTTGAATTGAATTAGCATACTTGAACTCTTATTTCATTAAAGCTATTATTCATGTTGAATTTAGTATTGTTCTTGAATATTGTGAAAGTGTCTATGTCATTTGATTCGGCTAGACTTATATTATTGGAAAGCAACCCAAACTAATTGATTGGTGCGGGATCTTGTATTTGACTGAGAAGAACAACCTTCTTTGAAGGGAATATATAATTGTCGGAAGACCGACATGCTCACTTGAGTATGATTGATTGTTATGCATAACGATGGTACTTTAGGCTGATCACCTGTTGTACCTGTTTTTATTGGATTTTCAGTTTATTACTGTCAATTCTAGTAGAAGTTCATAGTCCTTAGTGACTGCTCAGTATTCAATTATTTAAAATCTTGAATTGACGTATTATTGAATCATATTGATATTATTCTGTCCTTAGCGACTGTTATTGAGAACTGTTGATATTCTTGTTATCCTTGAACTATCAAACGTTGTTATACCTTTTCGAGAATTGGGAATCTTATTACTCACCCTTATTATATATTACTTGCTGGGCAATTTGTGCTCATTCTTGCTTTCCCTAAAACATTTCAGTTAAGGCAGAGCATGGCGAACCTTCGGGCGTTGATAAGGGCAAGGGCAAGGCTACCAATTAGCTTGTCTCTTATATGTTTTAAATATTTTAATGTTGTATTAAGATGATGTAGTAAGACTGGTTTTGATTATGTTTAAGCTTAAGTTAGGTTATGTAATAAGTCGTTAATTGATATTATTATGTAATCTATTAAGTACTGTAGGTTGCGAGACTTGGGGGAATAATTATAATAAATTATTATAAATTATTCTAGAATAGATTTTCCGCTGTGATCGTGTGATATTTAGTTATTATTATCGTAATGTATTACCATGAGCACGTGATGAACCGAATTCGAGAGACCCCGTGACGGTCCTGGAATTTGGGGGCGTCACAGGTTGGTATCAGAGCTGTAGTTATAAACCTTAGGAACGAGTGTCCTTAGACTATAACTTAGGCGAACTTAGAAGTTAGGAAGGAGATAAAACTCATGTAGAGTTTTTCTTGAGAGACTTAGTCTGTTATGAAATGTAACTTCATTTTATACAATAAACTTATATTTTATTTAACATTCTAATGGAGTTACTATTTGTTTGTCTTGTGTTTGTGATTGTAGGATGACAGACACGGGTACACCTAGTAGAGTGGCAGAGGAGGAGCCCAGGGATATACATGTAGTATACGAGGCACCTCTAGAGGTAGTGCCAGTACAGGCGGTTGTACCGTTTGAGTCTGACGACGAGGACGAGATTGAGATAGAGTCTGAACCAGAGGAGGAGCCGATGGAGGAGGAGCCGATAGAGGATGAGCCAGTAGAGGACTCTGATGAGGCTACTATAGAGGAGCAGATGCTAGGAGAGTACGAGGAGCGGATCCTAGAGTTAGACTGCAGAGTTCAGGAGCTGGAGGCAGAGGCCCAAGAGAGAGAGTCTGAGTTCCAGAAACTGCGGGACGAGGACCACCTGAGGAAGCTGGCTATGCAGGAGTTAGAGGTGGAGATCGCCTACCGTAAGGAGGCAGGGATCCAGATGGGGACTCTGTTTCACAGGTCAGTGGCTAGGAATATAGATTTGGCAGAGAAGCTAGAAGAGGTTGAGCAGAGGGAGCTGAGTGAGAAAACAGAGAAGGAAGCACTCCGCACTCAGTTGGAATTAGAGGTGATGGATAGGATACACTTCGAGGAGAAGTGGGGGGCTGCCCATGAGAGAGCAGATGACCTGGAAGATGAGGTGAAATGTAAGAAGAGGAAAATGAACAAGATGGGGTACGTGTTCCGTTCGGCAGTTGAGAGAGTGATTGATGGTGTGTACCACTACCAGGCAGAACAGGGACAGACTCTACATACCTTGAGCCGAGAGCTGGTTGTGTATATAGCACAGTTGGAGTACAAGAGCGCAGTGGAGCGCGGGATGATGTGATGAGATTTCCTTAGTCAGTCTAGTGGTAGTACTAGTTGTGTCTTTATGTATTGTATATACTATGTTATAATCCCAATCTTTTGTTTAAGATGTGGGATAATGATGTGAACCCCGTGTTAGCTTTTGTTAGAGGGGTAGTATGGTAGTAGGTTGGTATATTCCCTGTCTTTTGTGATATTAGGGGATATATGTGATAACATTTATAGCAGTATGCTAGGAAAATCATGTAACGAAACGATTTGGCATATGAATATAAATGAAGTTTATTTAGAAACGTGTTATAATTTATTCTTTTAGTATTAAAAGAAATACTTAAGTAATATACTTGAATGATATTAAAATGGAAACTTGTGATGCAGATAATGCCGCCCAGAAGTAGATTGACTGCACCCGAAGAATCTGTTAACAACGAAAGGGAACAAGTAGACCCGATCCAGAAACTGGTAGACTTGTTAGGAGAAGCCTTAAGGGGAAGGAACAATGAACCCGTTCGCCCGAACCCTCAGACTGTGCCAGTAACAACCTTTAAAGACTTTAAGAGTGTAGGACCCCCAGAGTTCGAGGGAACTACCGACCCAATCGTCGCACAAACGTGGATCAAAGAGATCGAAAAAGCTTTCACTATAGCTAGCGTAGGCGAAGATCAGAAGACGGTGTTTGTCACGTACATGATGAGGGGAGAAGCGAACTACTGGTGGGAGGCTAATCAACAAAGAGCTGGAGAAGGAATAATAGCTTGGGACAAGTTTAAGACGCTGTTCTTCGAGAATTACTTCCCGAAGAGTATGAAGAATCGGATGGAGGTGAAATTCCTAGAGTTAAAACAAGGTGAGATGACGGTGGCGCAAAACGCGGCTAGGTTTACCTAACTAGCACGATTTGCGGAGCACCAAGTTGGTGATGAAGAGAGAAATGCTAGACGTTTCGAACAAGGGTTGAAGCCGTGGCTGTTCAATAAGGTATCAGTTCTTCAAATTGATTCCTTTGCAACATTACTAGAGAAGGCAATCATTGCGGAAGGTGGCAGTGAGGCCTTAAGTCTGTATAACAAAGAAAAGAAAGGAAAGAATACTGGAGGAGAGAATCGTACTGGAGGAAGCAGTAGCGGAGGAAGCAACTTGGGAAAGAGAAAGTGGGAGAATAACAACAACAACAAAAATAACAATAATCAATCAGGGAATTTTCGTGGAGGTTTCAAGAAGAGGGCTGAAGGATGCCCGAAGTGTGGGAAGAATCACCAGGGCGAGTGCTGGAAGGGACGTGGCACTTGCTACAACTGCGGACAGGAAGGGCACATCTCGCCCAACTGTCCGAACCCAAAGAAGATCCAAGGATGCTTTGCGTGTGGCTCGACGGAGCACCGGATTAAGGACTGCCCAAAGAAGGGAAGTGGCGGGGTTAGTAATCAGCAAGGAGGCAACAAGCTGATGATCGGCGGGTCGGCACAATCCAACCGCCCAACCGCCAGAACCTTTAACATGACCGTCCAAGACGCCGTGGCTGCGAAGGACGTGGTGTCAGGTATAATCCCAATCAATGATATAAATGCTTATGTATTATTTGATTCGGGTGCCACCTGTTCTTTTGTATCTGAAGAATTTGCTAGTAGACTTAGTACACCCCGAGAACGATTAGAAAATCCTTTGATCATAGAAGTTGCTAATAAGGAAGTGATCCCTGTAGAATATATTTATCGAGATTGTCACGTAAACATTAGAGAACAGGAACTGGGCGTAGACTTGATTTCTATTAGATTGGGAGAATTTGACGTAATACTGGGAATGGATTGGTTGTATAACCATGCTGCGATAATTGACTGTCAGAACAAATGTGTGAACCTTCAGACTCCGAGTAAGTCTAAGGTAGTGTTTTATGGTAGCTCATCACTTAAGCAATCGTGTTGCGTTACGATGATGCAGGCCAAGAAATTATTAAGGAAAGGATGCGTAGGATATTTAGCTTACATCGTTGATACTCAGAAAAAGGGAGTAGAAATTAAGGATATATCCGTAGTGAATGAATTTCTAGATGTGTTTCCGGACGATCTGCCTGGTCTTCCGCCAGACAGAGAAATCGAATTCATAATAGACTTAGCACCGGGAACGGCACCGATTTCGAAAGCTCCATATCGTATGGCGCCAGTAGAAATGAAGGAATTGATGATACAATTGCAAGAGTTGTTGGATAAGGGTTACATTCGACCGAGTGTTTCTCATTGGGGAGCACCAGTACTATTCGTTAAAAAGAAGGACGGATCAATGAGGCTCTGTATCGATTATCGAGAATTGAACAGAGTAACGATTAAGAACCGATATCCCCTACCGAGGATAGACGACTTATTTGATCAACTGAAGGGAGCAAAGTGTTTCTCAAAGATCGACCTACGAACAGGATATCATCAACTGAAAGTGAGGGATGAGGACATACCAAAGACTGCGTTTCGAACCCGTTATGGACACTACGAGTTTTTGGTAATGTCATTTGAATTGACTAATGCTCCGGCAGCATTTATGGACTTGATAAATTGAGTTTTCAAGCCATACTTGAATAAATTTGTAGTGATTTTTATCGACGACATTTTGATCTACTCGAAGACAGAGGAAGAACACGCCGAACATCTAAAGATTGTTTTGGAGGCACTAAGGAAGGAGAAGATGTATGCAAAATTTTCTAAGTGCGAATTTTGGATGGAGAAGGTTCAATTCTTAGGCCACGTGGTGGATAAGAATGGAATCTCTGTAGACCCTGCGAAGGTTGAAGCAGTAAGTAATTGGGAACAACCGAGAACACCGACGGAGGTGAGAAGCTTTTTAGGGTTAGCCGGATACTATCGAAGATTCATCCAAGATTTTTCTAAGATAGCAACCCCGCTGACCAATTTGACTAGAAAGACGGTGAAATTTGTATGGACCGACAAATGCGAGGAAAGTTTTCAAGAACTGAAAAGGAGACTGAGCAAAGCACCTGTGTTATCATTACCAGATGATGCGGGAAATTTTGTGGTGTATAGTGATGCATCGCACAAGGGGCTTGGCTGTGTGCTTATGCAGCACGACAAGGACATTGCATATGCATCATGACAATTGAAGGATTACGAAAAACGATACCCTACTCACGACTTAGAGTTAGCGGCAGTAGTTTTTGCGTTAAAGATATGGAGGCATTATTTGTACGGAGAAAAATGTGAGATATACACGGACCATAAAAGTATAAAGTATATCTTCACACAGAAGGAGTTGAACATGCGGCAGAGGAGATGGTTAGAATTAATCAAAGACTATGATTGCGATATTCTTTATCACCCGGGAAAGGCGAATGTGGTTGCCGACGCTCTAAGCAGGAAAGGAAGGGAGAAGTTGTTTAATTTGACGACTCAGGAAGAATTGATAAGAGAGATGGAGAAATTGGAAATAGAAGTGAAAGAACCAAAGAAGCCTGGAGAGAAGTTGTTTGTAGTGGGAGCTCATCCGACATTGTTGGATAGAGTAAAGGAAGCCCAGGAAAAGGATGAAGAGTGTGAGAAAATTCGAAAGAGGATCACGGAAAATGAGGAAGAAAAATTTCGAATGGATAAAGACGGTATTTTGAGATTTGAAGGAAGAGTGTGGGTACCAGCGGTAACCGAGTTGAGGGAAGAGATTTTGCACGAGGCACATAATACGATGTATTCCGTTCATCTGGGAGGCACTAAGATGTACCGAGATTTGAAGCAACATTTTTGGTGGCCCAATTTGAAACGGGAAGTCGCAGAGTGCGTCAGTAGATGTTTGACTTGCCAATGCGTTAAAGCAGAACATCAGCGGTCGAGTGGTTTACTACAACCGTTGGAAATACCAGAGTGGAAATGGGACCATATTACGATGGACTTCGTGGTAGGACTTCCAGCTACGCAGAAAGGTTATGATGTCATTTGGGTTATCGTGGATCGACTAACCAAGACCGCACATTTTCTACCAATCAAGATCCGCTACAGTTTGAACCAATTAGCAAGTCTGTATGTAAAAGAGATTGTTTCACGACATAGAGTGCCGGTATCAATTGTCTCTGATCGAGATCCGCGCTTCACGTCCAATTTTTGGAAGAGTTTGCAAGAAAGAATGGGAACACAGTACGATTGGATTTGGAAAAGTTATACAAGCATGTAAAGTATCCTTTAAATATGAATACATGCTACGTGATATTATATGATGTTACTTGAACCCGATTTTGACGGTTAATTCAAAGAGAATGCCGTAACTTGCTAAAATGAAATATATTTAGTATTAATTGCGATCTTATAAGATATAAGAATGTGTTTAAACTCTAAAGGAGGAATGTTAAAGATAGAACTTATATTCTATATAACTGTGTAGCTAGGTTAAGACTTAGCTTATGTGTTGATCGTATATTCGAAGATAAAATGTGAAGTTTAATTATATGACTAATGAATATCATATATATACGTAACTGTATTACAATAGGAATTCGAAAGTGTTGATTTGCTTTCGTGGATAAACTACGCTAAAGGCAAGTTCTCTTACTTACACTCTTTTAAAGTGCAAGTATCCTAACCGACGCATTTACTTTATGCAAGGAAATCTATGATTTTACAAGTTTCCTAACTTACACTCTTTTACTGTGCAAGTATTCTATCCTTGTATATTGTGAACTAGTTTTCTACTTAATCGGTTGAATTGAATTAGCATACTTGAACTCTTATTTCATTAAAGCTATTATTCATGTTGAATTTAGTATTGTTCTTGAATATTGTGAAAGTGTCTATGTCATTTGATTCGGCTAGACTTATATTATTGGAAAACAACCCAAACTAATTGATTGGTGCGGGATCTTGTATTTGACTGAGAAGAACAACCTTCTTTGAAGGGAATATATAATTGTCGGAAGACCGACGTGCACACTTGAGTATGATTGATTGTTATGCATAACGATGGTACTTTAGGCTGATCACCTGTTGTACCTGTTTTTATTGGATTTTCAGTTTATTACTGTCAATTCTAGTAGAAGTTCATAGTCCTTAGTGACTGCTCAGTATTCAATTATTTAAAATCTTGAATTGACGTATTATTGAATCATATTGATATTATTCTGTCCTTAGCGACTGTTATTGAGAACTGTTGATATTCTTGTTATCCTTGAACTATCAAACGTTGTTATACCTTTTCGAGAATTGGGAATCTTATTACTCACCCTTATTATATATTACTTGCTGGGCAATTTGTGCTCATTCTTGCTTTCCCTAAAACATTTCAGTTAAGGCAGAGCATGGCGAACCTTCGGGCGTTGATAAGGGCAAGGGCAAGGCTACCAATTAGCTTGTCTCTTATATGTTTTAAATATTTTAATGTTGTATTAAGATGATGTAGTAAAACTGGTTTTGATTATGTTTAAGCTTAAGTTAGGTTATGTAATAAGTCGTTAATTGATATTATTATGTAATCTATTAAGTACTGTAGGTTGCGAGACTTGGGGGAATAATTATAATAAATCATTGTAAATTATTCTAGAATAGATTTTTCGCTGTGATCGTGTGATATTTAGTTATTATTATCGTAATGTATTACCATGAGCACGTGATGAACCGAATTCGAGAGACCCCGTGACGGTCCTGGAATTTGGGGGCGTTACAATTAATGTTAGGTCGTTTCGACACAAGTTAATTAAAGCTAATACTTATTTGTAGCTGAGCAATCAGGCAAGTTTCCTAACTTCATTTAATGGTTATATTAAATGCAAGTATTCTAAATTCTTGCACTACCTTATTCAATGAATCGTGTAAGAAAGTCTCTGAACTTCACTCTTTGGTTGTGCAAGTTCCTATCCCTCTCATATTGTATTGAGCAAGGTTGCTATCGTATTGATAGTTAATTATTTAAAGCTTGAACTTTATTTCTAAGCATGCTATTAGGTGGTTTAATTACTTTACAATTATTCCACATCGATATTATTGTTATTCGCACTTAGTGCACTTGAGTTCGTACAGTCTTGGACTTGTACATCATTTAAAGTTCTACAATTCTTGAACTGTGTCAATTAGAGTCTGAACCCTTGCTCGGTCAGACAATTGTATAAAATTTTATAAAAGCTATCCAAACCAATTGATGGTAAGGATTCTTAGACTGAAAGAACACCCCTTATATATAGGGGTGTACCTCAGGTATCTAGTATAAAGATACAAACAACAGAGTTGAATGTTATGCATATACATGGCGTACGCGAGGCTGATCCCCTCAAGTACTTATTCTATGGCCAGTAACCAAAGGGTCAATCAGCTATTGGTTCCGTTGGAGTTTTATAGTTCAAAAGTCTACTTGACTATCAGTTATTCTAAAAGCAACTATTATTCTGCTTCCGATATTCATATTATTGAATTCATTGTCAGATATATTCTTTTCAGCGTGATATATCCTTTATTGTTGTATTTAAACTTGCTGAGCAAACTTGTTGCTCATTCTTGCTATATCATGACTTATATTGCAATTAAGCCCGAGACTTCAAGGAAGGACAAGGGTAAAGGGAAGATGTAGGATTAGTTTGCAAGGAGCAGACTTTATCTTTATGTTTAATTAATTATTGTTATGTAATATGAACCCTAATAACTATTCTAGGGTATGTTTGTATGTTTCTATTTAAGGTTATTGAATCTTGGGACTAGTAACACCTTTTGAATGAACGACGTACGTTTATTATATTCCGCATTTTAGATATCATATGTTGTTTAGAGGTGGATGTTTATGTTAGATCGTGACGACCGGACCGGGGTCAGTGGACCCGGATTTGGGGCTGTCCCAGGTTGGTATCAGAGCTTTAGGTTATAAACGATAGGAATGCGAAACCTAAGTTATAACCTTAGTAGAAAACTCAAGTAGAGTATGTAAGTGATGGGTTGAGGATATCCATCGAGTCTTATTGTGATACTGAAGTTGTTTATTTAAAACAGCTATGATTGATAGACATCCTAAACTTCTTAATGCTAACATAAATAGCATATCACATAAAGTCTAATGTTTTCTTCCTTTCCTCAGGATCATGCCGCCTAGAAGACTACCGCAGAACCAGAGGGAGGAAGGATCCGTTAATAATGGCGGAGGGGAAAATGTCGACCCTATGCAGAACTTCGTTAACTTGTTAACTGAGGCAATGCAGAACAGACTCCAGCCAGCAGCAGGGCAGCCAGGACATCACTTGGCAAACTTTAAGGATTTTAAATTGGTAGGACCTCCGGAATTTTGAGGAACCTTAGACCCAATCGAAGCCCAAACCTGGATAGAAGAGATAGAGAAAGTGTTTGAGGTCGCATGAGTGGCCGAAGCATAGAAGACGAGTTTTGCCACTTTCATAATGAAGGGCGAAGCTAACTATTGGTGGAAAGACAATAAGGGACGAGCAGGCGAAAGAGTTATTCCTTGGGATAAATTTAAGGAGCTATTCCTCGAGAATTACTTTTCGGAGAATACGCAGCAAGATATGGAAGTTATGTTTCTAGAACTGAAACAAGGTAGTATGTCTGTCGCAGAGTACGCAGCAAGATTAAACGAGTTAGCCCGATTCGCTTCACATCAAGTGGACACAGAAGCCAGGAAGGCAAGAAGGTTCGAATTAGGACTAAAACCATGGGTGCAGAAAGTAGTCGCGGTATTAAAGATTAAGACTTACTCAGATCTACTGGAAAGGGCTATCATTGCCGAAGGAGGCAATGAAGCCATTTCTCGATTTAAACAAGAAAAGAAGACCGGACATGAAGGACCGAAAGGGGGAAGTAGCGAAGGCAGCAACCCCAACAAGGGTAAATGGATGGGGAGCCAATCCTCTGGGGGTAACAAGTCTGGGGGAGAGGCCAAGAAAAGTGTAAAGTGCAACAACTATGGGAGGAATCACTCAGGGGAGTGCATGAAGGGAAAGAGTGTTTGTTACCGTTTTAGACAACCGGGGCACATGGCTCCTCAGTGTCCGAATAAGCGAAAAGGAGGGTGTTTCTCGTGTGGAGCCCTAGACCATCAAATTAAGGATTGCCCGAAGAGAAAGGGCGATGCAGCTAGCTGCAATCGCAATAACAACAACAACAACGGACTGAGCATCGGAGGGCCAGCCAGTCAAGCCAACAGACCAACGGCACACATTTTTAATATGACCTTTTAGGATGCAGTGGAGTCTAAGGACGTGGTGTCAGGTATCATCCCGATCAATGATATTGATGCTTATGTGTTATTTGATTCGGGTGCTACCTGCTCTTTTGTTTCCGAAGAATTTGCTAAACGATTAGATTTACCCCGAGAAAGATTAGAACACCCTATGAACATAGAAGTAGCGAACAAGGAAATTATTCTCGTAGAATACATTCATAGGAACTATTATACCGAATAGCGAGGATTTAAGCTCAGAGTGGATTTGATACCTATTCGTTTGGGGGAGTTCGATGTAATCCTTGGAATGGATTGGTTATCGAATCACGGAGCAGTTATCGACTGTAAGAAGAACTGCGTACACCTTAAGAATCTGAATAAGTCAAAGGTGGTATTTTATGGTAGTAAATCACTGAGACAATCTCATTGTCTGACAATAATGCAAGCACAGAGATTGCTTAGGAAGGGTTGTGTAGGTTATTTGGCTCACGTGGTTGATACTCGACGAGTCGAGGGTGAACTGGGTTAGATACCTATTGTAAGGGAATTTGCCGATGTCTTCCCAGACGAGATTCCGGGATTGCCACCGGATAGAGAAATTGAGTTTGTCATTGATTTGGCACCGGGGACAGCACCGGTATACAAAGGGTCGTATCGTATGACACTAGTAGAGATGAAGGAACTGATGGCTCAATTACAAGAGTTATTGGATAAGGGATACATTCGACCGAGTGTATCACCGTGGGGAGCGCCAGTCTTATTCGTGAATAAAAAAGATGGATCGCTCAGACTTTGTATCGACTACCGAGAGTTGAATAAGGTCACCATTGAGAACAAGTACCTATTACCTAGGATCGACGATTTGTTTGATCAGTTGAATGGGGCAAAGTACTTTTCAAAGATTGACTTGAGGACCGGTTATCATCAACTGAAGGTGAGGCCGGAGGATATTCCAAAGACGACATTCAGAACTCGGTATGGAAACTTTGAGTTTTTGGTAATGTCATTCGGATTGACGAACGCGCAGGCAACAATTATGGACTTGATGAACAGAGTGTTAAAACAGTAATTGGATAAGTTGGTTGTCGTATTCATCGATGACATTCTGGTGTATTCGGAGACGGAGGAAGAGCACGTCGAGCATCTTCGAATAGTGTTGGAGACATTAAGGAGAGAGAAGCTGTATGCAAAATTCTCCAAGTGTGAGTTTTGGTTGTAGAGAGTGCAGTTTTTGGGGCACGTTATCGACAAGAATGGTGTTTCGGTGGATCCAGCAAAGGTAGAAGCAGTTATCAATTGGGAGCAGCTGAAGACGCCAATAGAAATTAGGAGTTTCTTAGGATTAGCGGGATATTATCGGAGATTCATCCAGGATTTTTTGAAATTAGCATCGCCGTTGACCAATCTTACTAGAAAGACAGTTAAGTTCGTTTGGACGGAGAAATGTGAAGAGAGTTTCCTAGAATTGAAGAAGAGGCTTAGTCAAGCACCTGTGTTAGCTTTATCGGATAACACGGGAGGGTTTGTAGTGTATAGCGATGCATCACACAAGGGTCTTTGCTGTGTACTAATGCAACACGGCAGGGTCATTGCGTACGCTTCACGTCAGCTGAAAGATTATGAGAAGGGTTATCCGACTCATGACCTGGAATTAGCAGCAGTAGTTTTTGCCTTGAAGATTTGGAGGCATTATTTGTATGGTGAGAAGTGTGAGATATATACGGACCACAAGAGTCTGAAGTATATCTTCACGCAGAAAGAATTAAACATGAGGCAGCGCCGATGGCTAGAATTGATCAAAGATTATGATTGTGAGATTCTGTACCATCCAGGCAAAGCAAATGTAGTGGCAGATGCCTTGAGCAGAAAAGGCAGAGAGAAGTTATTGAAGTTAACCGTTCAAGAAGAGTTAGTGAAAGATTTCGAATGACTAGATTTGGAGGTTAAGTATCCGATGGAGACTAACGAGAAATTCTTTACAGTGACAGCAAGCCCGACTTTATTAGATAAGGTTAAGGAGGCACAAAATAAGGACAAAGATTGTGATATTATCAAGAAGCGGATTGTTGAAGGTGATGATTTGAAATTCAAGATTGATAGCACTGGACTGCTAAGGTTTGAAGGACGAATTTGGGTACCGTTAGTTCCGGAACTGAGAGAAGAAATTTTGCAAGAAGCACACAGTACGAGATACTCGATACACCCAAGAAGCACGAAGATGTACCAAGACTTGCGTCATCACTTTTGGTGGCCAAACATGAAGAGAGAGGTTGCAGAATGCGTAAGTAGGTGTTTAACTTGTCAGAGAGTCAAGGAAGAGCACCAACGACCAAGCGGGTTACTACAACCGTTAGAGATTCCAGAATGGAACTGGGAGCACATTACAATGGACTTTGTGTTGGGACTTCCGGCAACGCAGAAAGGGCACGATGCCATATGGGTAATTGTAGATCGTCTTACGAAGTCAGCTCACTTTTTACCGATTAAGATTAAGTATAGTTTGGACCAGCTAGCCAGATTATATGTCAAGAAAATTATCTCGAGACATGGGGTGCCGGTATCTATTGTATCTGATAGAGATCCGCGATTCACGTCAAATTTCTAGAAGAGTCTTCAAGAGAGATTGGGGACACAATTACGAATGAGTACCGCGTATCATCCGCAGACCGATGGACAAAGCGAAAGAACAATTCAAACACTTGAAGACATGCTCCGAGCTTGTGTAATGGACCTCAAGGGTAGCTGGGAGGATCACCTTCTATTAGTAGAGTTTGCGTACAACAATAGTTATCACGCTAGTATCGGAATGCCACCGTACGAAGCGTTATATGGGAGAAAATGTCGACCACCGTTATGTTGGGACGAAGTTGGTGAACGTCGACTGTTGGGACCAGAATTAATACAGCAGACTGTAGAGATTATCAAGGTAATAAGAGCCTGACTGGTAGCAGCTCAAGATCGCCAGAAAAAGTATGCGGACTTACATCGCAAGAAGAAAGAATTTGAATTAGGAAGCTATGCTTTTCTGAAAGTATCTCCCTGGAAGGGGAAGATTCATTTTGGGAAGAAAGGCAAGTTGAGCCCCAGGTTCATAGGACCGTTCGAGATTCTGAGGCGAGTCGGTGAAGTGGCGTACGAGGTGGCGTTACCTCCTGAACTTGAGCACATTCATAACGTGTTTCAGGTGTCAGTGTTGCGGCCGTATAAACCAGACTACAAGCACGTTATCTCCTATGAACCGATCCAAGTCGAGAAAGACTTATCATACGAAGAAGTTCCTGTCCAGATACTCGATAGGAAGGAACAGAAGCTGAGGAATAAGATCATTCATTCCGTCAAGGTTCTCTGGAGAAATCATGCAATCGAGGAGGCTACATGGGAGCTAGAAGAGAAAATGAGAGCGAATTATCCGTTTTTATTTGAGTAACCTTATTTTTATAATTCCGAGGATGGAATTTTTATAAGGGGGGAGGGATGTAACGACCATGAATTTTAAACTCCTTATCTATTAAATATGTGATTTAATTTTTAACGAGTTAGTTTTGTGAGTTTATTTAAAACTTATGTGGTGGAGAGAATTTGTGAAATGATTAGAGGAAGTTACAAATGAGTTATTTAAATTAGTGGACTAACCTTAAGGATTTAATATCAGAAAATTTATGAGATTATTAATAATTAAATATTCAATTTATTTGAATATAGTGGCAAGATTTGAACCTATTGATTAATTTCAATTATGATTAATTAATCAATAATGTGTTGTTTAATTATTATTATGAATAAATAATAATAAATGAGTAAGAGAACTGATAATATAATATTATTATATTTAATTGATTTACTGTTATACACAAGCATGCGATACTAAACTTCTACTATATGGTAGCTATCTATATTATACATAATGCAATGTGACATATTAATGTGGTGAATATTGCATGTATGGACTATATAGTAAGATTAATTGCATTAATAGAGTTACATAATAATATTGTTTATGTGACATGATGTGTGTGGGTAAAATTTGATGAATACCCTATTACCTTATATTAATATCAATACCATTATTAATAATTGCTTTATATTCGATTTCAATAAGTTAGTATAATGATTATAGTAACAGTTATTATAATAATAATACCAAATTGCTTTATATTCGGTGTTAATATAATGTACATAGATTATACGTTGAGGTATTTATATGTACCCTACTTACTACATGGTAATATTAATAGCTTATTGAAACTACATTGTGACACCAATTGGATATATAAACCAAGTATATAATGTGTAATCTATGTATTCATGGAGTGAAGTGTGTGTATATTATAAGTATACTTATAATGTGTGTTCACATAAAATATACACCTTGCAAGTTGCTGAGTTCAGATTGTTGCTTAATTTCCTCCTCTTCACGTGAATAACCTCATTGCAATCCTACTCTATCTCCTTCTCAATTTAAGCAAATGTAGCTAATAATTATAAGGGATGTGGTCTTCATGATGGATTTCACCTACCAATCAACAACTCTTTATTAGCCAACAAGCAATTCTTCATTCCTTTGGTTTAATCTAATGGAGAATTGCAAAGTCTGTGTAAATTTATCTATAAATATAGCTCCCCTTCTCCTCATTTCATGTGCTGAGGATTTTAATTGAGTTAGGAAGGAGTATTATAGTAACATTGTGAGTATCATAGTAACATTATAGATTTTGTTTAGCAACAAGTTCATTTACAGAGGTATAACTCCATTTCAATTTCTATAAAATTCTTAATCTTTTATTCTTGGAATTAAGCATGTAATTGTTGATAATTGATTTGGAAGATGTTTTTTAGTGTTATACAAGATGTTAAGCATGTTCGAATTGCAATGTGTTATGTTAGAATCAATTTTCGTAGAAAAATTTCTAAAATGGGCTAAGTTCTGCCGTTGCTGGGCAGCTACTGTCACCGACCAACAGCCTGCGCAGCTGCGCCAGTTATGTATTGGACAGCGACGCAGCTGCGCCAGGACCAGTTACCAGATTTTAATTCCTGTTAAGTTCCTGTCATAAACTAGCGTATGGTACCTTGTTAGAGCAAGAATGTAAACTGGATTAACACACATATATGAGTATATGCATGTAGTATGAACAAGTATAACTATGTTAGTACACATGATTGACGCAACACTTATAGTTTTGAAATGAAACTTATAGTTTCGATTGTGAACTTAGACACGTAAGTAGCATGTACATATTCTGATTTTGTAAACACAATAGTGTGGTTTATATTGTCATGAAATGCGAGTCTAAAGTGGGGTCACACACTAGCATACGTGATTGCAAGATTCGGACGATTTCGAAATGAGAAACTTAAGACTTTTGAAAACAAACTTGACCAAGACTTAATTTCTTTTAGATTCTGACTATTTGAGAACCTACATGTGGCTTATATATGAGTTCTAAGATATGTGAGTCATGATTACGAGACGCTTAACATGTACTATGATACCTTGTTGACTTAATGTGATTTTTGATGTGAAAACTTAGAATGAGAAAACTAAATAGCGTCGATTACCATGAAAATGATATTATGATCATGCGAGCATGCGTATTAAAGTTCATTATACCTATAAGCATATTAACATAGACCTCGTTTGGTCAAAGCGTGAATTTCGCATATGCACGTATTCATAAGAAATGAAGTTCTGAAGTATGAACTACGTGATTAAATTATATGTGTGTAGTATACTCAAGCATGCATATTAAATATTGTTCAGCCTTGTTATGTGATGACATAACTCTAGTAACCGATTTTGAAGCATGAACGTATATTGCTTAAAGTATGTGAATGGTCGACATAAAGAAATATGATTTTGAATTGAATAGGGTGAGCATGCTAGGATTCAAACTTGAAAGTATATTCTTGAAGCATGATTAATTTGAAATGCTAAATATTCAAACCTATGTTGATGTATAGAAACCAGGTGTTCTAAAACTATTAAATTAAGGACAGAGTTAATTGTTTATAGACTCAGTCATAGTGATTGACTTACATGAATTGCGTGATAAACTTATATGATAAGTAGATGCTTGTAAGTATAGACTTATATTGGTTTACACATGCTAATTGAAAGGCTGACTTATTAATGTTAGGTCGTTTCGACACAAGTTAATTAAAGCTAATACTTATTTGTAGCTGAGCAATCAGGCAAGTTTCATAACTTCATTTAATTGTTATATTGAATGCAAGTATTATAAATTCTTGCACTACCTTATTCAATGAATCGTGTAAGCAAGTCTCTGAACTTCACTCTTTGGTTGTGCAAGTTCTTTAATTCTTATTTGTGCAAGTATTCTAAATTCTTACACTACCTTATTAAATGAATCGTGTAAGCGAGTTTCTTAACTTCACTTGATTTGAATGCAAGTTCCATTACACTCTTTATTGTGCAAGTTCCTATCCTTCTCATATTGTATTTAGCAAGGTTACTATCGTATTGATAGTTAATTATTTAAAGCTTGAACTTTATTTCTAAGCATGCTATTAGGTGGTTTAATTACTTTACAATTATTCCACAACGATATTATTGTTATTCGCACTTAGTGCACTTGAGTTCGTACAGTCTTGGACTTGTACATCATTTAAAGTTCTACAATTCTTGAACTGTGTCAGTTAGAGTCTGAACCTTTGCTCGGTCAGACAATTGTATAAAATTTTATAAAAGCTATCCAAACCAATTGATGGTAAGGATTCTTAGACTGAAAAAACACCCCTTATATATATAGGGGAGTACCTCAGGTATCTAGTATAAAGATACAAACAACAGAGTTGAATATTATGCATATACATGGCGTACGCGAGGCTGATCTCCTCAAGTACTTATTCTATAGCCCGTAACCAAAGGGTCAATCAGCTATTAGTTCCGTTGGAGTTTTATAGTTCAAAAGTCTACTTGACTATCAGTTATTCGAAAAGCAACTATTATTCTGCTTCCGATATTTATATTGTTGAATTCATTGTCAGATATATTCTTTTCATCATGATATATCCTTTATTGTTGTATTTAAACTTGCTGAGCAAACTTGTTGCTCATTCTTCCTATATCATGACTTATGTTGCAGTTAAGCCCGAGACTTCAGGGAAGGACAAGGGTAAAGGGAAGATGTAGGATTAGTTTGCAAGAAGCAGACTCTATCTTTATGTTTAATTAATTATTGTTATGTAATATGAACCCTAATGACTATTCTAGGGTATGTTTGTATGTTTGTATTTAAGGTTATCGAATCTTGTGACTAGTAACACCTTTTGAATGAATGACGTACGTTTATTATATTCCGCATTTTAGATATCGTATATTGTTTAGAGGTGGATGTTTATGTTAGATCGTGACGACCAGACCGGGGTCAGGGGACCCGAATTTGGGGCTGTCACATGAACTACATGCTAGAATTATATGATAAGTAGATGTTTGTTAAGTGTAGACTTATATTAGTTTATACATGCTAATTGAAAGGCCGACTTGCTAATGCTAGGTCGTTCCAATGCAGTCTTATTAAAGCAAGAATTTATTTGTAGCTGAGCAAACAGGCAAGTTCCCTATCTTCCCCAAGTTATATTTGAGCAAGTTTCCTAGACCTATGCATTACTTTATTCAATAGATATTGTAAGGAAGTTTCCTAACTTTAGTTGATTGATATATTGAATGCAAGTATCCTAAATTCTTGTACTACCTTATTCAATGAACCGTGTAAGCGAGTTTCTAAACTTCACTTGTTTTTGGTGAAAGTTTCCTATCCTTCTCATATTGTATTGAGCAAGTTATTATTGTATTGTGCAAGTTCCCCGAACTTCACATTTTGAGTATCGTGAAAGTTCCCCGAACTTCACATTTTGAGTAATGTGAAAGTTCCCCAAACTTCACACTTTGGTTATTGTGAAAGTTCCCTGAACTTCACATTTTGAGTATTGTGAAAGTTTCCCGAACTTCACACTTTAGTTATTTTGCAAATTCTCGAACTTCATTTCTTTATTATACAAGTTCTCTAAACTTATACAAACTTGTATATTGTGCAAGTATCTTGTCTTTGTGTTTACTTTACCCAAAGAACGTTGTAAGCAAATATCCTAACCTATGCATTTACTTTATGCAAGGGATCTATTATGGTGAAATTCCCCGAATTTCACTCTTTGATGTTGTAAGTGTCTAAGCCTATGCATTTATTTTATGCAAGGAATCTATTATCGTGCAAGTTCCTCTAACTTCACATTTTGAGTATTGTGCAAGTTCCCCGAACTTCACACGTTGAGTATTGTGCAAGTTCCCCGAACTTGTTGGGTTTGTAAGAAATCGTGACGCAATCAAATTGCAAAAATTAGCGGAAGCATGGTATATCAGAGTTTAAAATTTTTCTACAAAACCATTACCCGGATCATCCTTTATGCAAATTATTAATTTAAAACGATAAATAAGAAGTTATGGAATCATACCTTTGTAAAATGAAGCTTCCAAAGGTACGAGTTCAACTCCTTGTTCTTCGCGATCTCCTTGAATTTCCGGGTTAGATTCATTCCTTTGATCAACGTTAGCCACCCAAGTGTTTGGCCTCTAGAGGTGATCCACCAAGGAAGATGAATTATCAAGAAGGAGGGTGGTAGGCTTAGTTTTCTATCCTCTATAGAAAAGGAGTACTCTCCAGCAATTGGAATTGCATCAACTGATATCTATTATAAGACTCCTCTTATATAGATATTGGTCAACCCTTCTAATCCTATTAGACATGGGATTTCTTTTAATTAATTAAACTCCTTTAATTAATTTAGGCTTCCCACCACATGGGGAATAATTAATTAAATTCATTTAATTAATTTTTCTCCTAATCTTATTAGGAATAAATGAGAGTACTAATATTAAATTAATTACTAAACTCCTTTAGAAATTAAAATAATAATAATTATAATAATATTAATAAGACTCCTCTTATTAATTTATATTTAATATTTCCAAAATATTAAATAATAAATATTAAGCTATTTAATTTATTCTATCACCATAGATTAAATTAATTTCACTTAATGCATTATTACGATTATGCCATTACCTTCTTAAATAATTATTCTTCCTTTTATGGTGTGACCCTTTAGGTTCTCCATATTAAACCGGTTGTGAATAAATCAATTAGAACAATTCTAATCTTATTTAAATAAATAAATTAAACTAATAATCTATTTAAATAAATAATATTTATTCTACATTAGGGATAAGCCTCCCTAGCGATCAACGACTTTCCAGATAATATAGATTTCAACATTAATCATAAAAGAACCTGTGAGTAAATAGTTACCATACAATTCAATCCTTCCACCATACAATGTCCCAATTAAATATAAGACATGAATTTACTGTCAAGTCTTATTTTATTTAATTATATGTATTTTGATTAGAAAATGCACAACTCCAAATAATGTAAATTAGAAACTCCTTTCTAATTTCATTTTACCTTGGCCAAGGATTCCTGGGTTGTCATTTAACGAATCACATAGGACATATCTCCTCCTTTACTAGAGGTGGTAGATTCTTTATTGATCATTCATTGTCTCCATATGTAACTCATTATACCCAAGCATACCCTTTTATATATCCTAAAGGGCTTTAAGGAATAAGTCAAAGTATAATTCATTACATACAAGATACTATGATGATCTCAAGTCCAAGGATCACTTGTACTACTATCGCATTAGGAATTCCTATTGACAGGCGAGTAAAACTCCATTAGGTATTCCATAGCGAGTCACGTTCAGTGAACTTATTTTCCAATAAGCACCTACATACTTGCTTTAGTGTCTCCACACAAATGATTATGAGATCAATCATCCTCATCTAATGAGCAAGCAACATATGTACTAATCTATCCGGATTTACTAATCCCCTTTTTAGTAATCCCATGATTAGGAACTATTTTAGTTTTAGAGCTTTCTAAGAATTTAGATCTCATTGGCATGATCATCATCATGATTCTAAAAGCATTGCTTAAAACTATGGGTTATTTACATATTATAAAAACAGCACCATGTAGATAATTAAATGCCTTTAATAAATGAATATTTTTATTAATAAATAAATAAGATTGCCTCCAAAGTATATGCTTTATCATCATACATGATTGGCTTGTATGCATACTACTTTCAATCTCCCACTTGCACTAAAGCCAATCGCCATGGTATCTCATACCCAACTTCTCTAAGTGACGATCAAACTGCTGTTGTGTTAAAGCTTTAGTTAATGGATCTGCAATGTTGTCTTGAGAGTCTACACTCTCCTCTTTCAATGATTTCTTTAATCAAAGTGCCGCAACACATGTTTAGATTCAAGATGAGACTTAGGACCTATTCCTAGTTCTGTAATGAACTTTTCATCTAAAACATCAACTTGCAGCTTCACTTACAGTTATATACTTTGTCTTTGTCACTAAACCAACAACCTTTTGTTGTTTGGAACCTTTTCAATTCACTGCACCATCTTTCAAGGTAAACACATACCCTGAAACAGATTTACTGTCATCTTGGTCTGTTTGAAAACTTGAGTCTGTGAATCCCTTGAGTTTTAATTCAGACCCACCGTAGACAAGAAAAATATCTTTAGTCCTTCTCAAGTACTTTAGGATATTCTTCACTGCCTTCCAGTGCTCTTCTCCAGGGTTTGACTGGTATCTGCTCATTACACTAAGTGCATGAGCAACATCCGGTCTAGTACATATCATACCGTACATGATAGATCCTATTGCAGAAGCATAAGGGATCTTACTCATACGGTCTCTCTCCTCAGGTGTCTTTGGGGCCTATTTCTTGGAGAGATGTATTCCATGGCTCATCGGCATGAGACCTCTTTTGGAATCTTCCATGCTAAACCTCTTTAGCATTGCATCAATGTACGTTCCTTGGGATAAACCAAGCATCCTTTTAGATCTATCTCTATAGATCTTTATCCCCAAAATATAGGATGCTTCTCCCAAGTCCTTCATGGAGAAGTGTTTAGATAACCAGATTTTAATCGATTGTAGCATAGGAATGTCATTCCCTATCAGTAATATATCATCAACATATAATACAAGGAATGAAACTGCGCTCCCACTAACCTTCTTGTTCACACATGGTTCATCGTCGTTTTTGACAAAATCAAACTCTTTGATTGTCTCATCAAAACGAATGTTCCATCTACGAGAAGCTTGCTTCAATCCATAAATGGATCGTTGCAGCTTACAGACTTGATTTGTTCCAACCTTTGAAACAAATTCCCCTGGCTGTGTCATATACACATCCTCCTCAAGTTTCCCATTGAGGAAGGCCGTTTTCACGTCCATCTGCCAGATCTCATAGTCCTTATAAGCTACAATCGCAAGCAAAATCCGAATGGACTTGAGCATAGCTACTGGTGAGAAGGTTTCATCATAGTCAACTCCTTGTCTTTGTTTGAAACCTTTTGCAACCAGTCGGGCCTTATAGGTCTCTACCTTGCCGTCCGCTCCAGTCTTTCTTTTAAAGACCCATTTACACCCAATAGGCTTAATGCCTTCAGGTGGTGAAATCAAAGTCCATACTTTGTTTTCATACATGGAGTCCATTTCGAATTTCATAGCTTCAAGCCATTTCCCTGAGTCTTTATTACTCATAGTCTGTTCGTAATTCAATGGATCATCATCATTCATGATGTGTACCTCATCGTCATCCTCTATAACGAACCCATACCTCTCAGGTATCTTCGGTACTCTTCCAGATTTACGAACAGGGTGTGGTATAGTAGGTTCTTCTACTTGGTCAGGTACCTGACTTTGATCCGTTGTAATTTGTGGTTCTTGAACTTCTTCAAGATATATCTTACTCCCACTGACCCCTTCATGGATAAACTCCTTTTCCAAGAAGGCATAATGTTTCGCAACAAACACCTTTTGATCGGTTGGATGATAGAAATAATATCCTATAGTTTCTTTAGGGTATCCCACAAATCTACACTTATCGGATTTAGTCTGTAGCTTATCATTTTCAAACTTTTTGACATAAGCTGGGCAACCCCAAGTCTTAACATGCTTAAGATTTGGTTTCCTCCATTTCCACATCTCATATGGAGTCTTTGGGGCGGATTTGGTAGGTACCTTGTTAAGTAGGTAAGCAGCCGTTTCTAGGGCATATCCCAGAAAGAAATTGGAAGGTCGGTAAAACTCATCATGGATCGAACCATGTCCAACAGTGTTCGATTTCTCCTTTCAGATACTCCATTTAACTGTGGTGTACCTGGAGGAGTCCATTGTGAGATTATACCATTTTCTTTGAGACAATTGAGAAACTCACCGCTTAAGTATTCTCCACCTCGATCTGATCGAAGTATCTTTATACTTTTGCCCGTTTGTTTCTCTACTTCACTTCTGAACTCTTTGAACTTTTCAAATGATTCTGACTTGTATTTCATTAAATACACATATCCAAATCTTGAGTGATCATCAGTGAAAGTAATAAAATAAGAATACCCACCCCGTGCACTTGTTGTCATAGGTCCACAAACGTCTGTGTGAATCAATGCCAACAACTCTGTAACTCTTTCTCCTTTTCCACTAAAAGGAGATTTAGTCATTTTACCCATGAGACAAGATTCACAAGTTGGATATGATTTATAATCAGATAACTCAAGGAGCCCATCTTTATGCAACTTGGATAATCTTGTTTCATTGATATGACCGAGTCTATAGTGCCACATGTAGGTATAATTAATATGATCTCTTTTCCTTTTCTTAGTTTGTTCAATTTGAAATATATTTTCTTGCAAGTCAAGTATATAAAGTCCATTTTGCAAATTTCCAACACCATATAAAACATCGTCTTTATAAATAGAACAACTATTATTCTTTATAACAACGTTAAATCCTTTCATATCCAATACAGAAATTGAAATAATGTTTTTAATAATATTCGGAACATAATAACAATTATTAAGATAAATGGACTTGCCCGAAGGCATTGCTAAATAATAAGTTCCTACAGCTAATGCAGCAACCTTTGCTCCATTCCCCACTCGTAGGATCACCTCATCATTGTTCAGCTTTCTACTTCTGACCAGTCCCTTCACATTATTACATATGTGAGAACTACAGCCGGTATCCAATACCCAAGTAGAATTATGACTTTCAGAAAAATTAATTTCAATCATAAACAAACCTTGATTGGAAGTCGAAGCTTCTCCAAACTTCTTGTCTGCCAGAAACTTCTTGCAGTTCCTCTTCCAATGACCCGGCTCGTTGCAATAAAAGCACATTCCTTTAGCTGGTTCAGGTTTCTTTTGTTCCTTTTATTTCCCCTTTCCCTTAGCCTTCTTGGATTTCTTCTTTTCAGAAGATACCTTGGGCCTCTTCCTTTTATTGGAAGAATCCACCATCAAGATATGGTTCTTCTTGGATGGGAAGTGACCTTCTGCAGTTTTCAGCATGTTAAGCAGCTCAGGCAAGCTGATATCTAGCTTATTCATGTGAAAATTAACCACAAACTGCGAGAAGGTCTCAGGGAGTGACTGCAAGACCAAGTCTTGACTCAACTCCCCATCCATGACGAACCCAAGCTGTCCAAGGCGTTCAATCAAATTAATCACTTTCAGGACATGAGTCTCGACGGCAGTACCCTCGGTCATCCGAGATCGGAAGAGCTCCTTAGATATCTCATATCTAGCAGTCCTACTCTGTTCACCATACAACTCCTTGAGGTGAAGCAGCATAGCAGGAGCATCCATGTTTACGTGCTGACGCTGAAGCTCGTTATTCATGGATGCGAGCTTGATGCATTGAGCCACAGATGCATCATCTTGCCACTTATTGAAAGTGGCAATCTCTTCCTCAGAGGCTGTTTCCGAAACAGATTCAGGGACAGTTGAATTTAGGACATAAGAAATCTTTTCAGCAGTGAGAACAATTCTCAGATTTCTTAGCCAGTCCTCATAATTCGGCCCGGTAAGCTTGTTTGCATCAAGTATGCTTCGTAGTGAAATTAGTGATTTAGACATTTTTAAAATTCTGCATGTGAAAGAAAATAACATTTTAGCAAACATTCATTTTATTAACTTTGCATACCAAAATAAATTTAGGTCTTTATTTTAAATTGGTATCTCCCACTATTTTCATCAAACTATATTACCCTCACTAATATATTTCGGCAACATTTAATTAAAGATTTGCTAGTGAGAATAAGGATCCCATTTCAAATGTATATAACCTTATGGATAGCACAACAAGCGATATATAAATAAATAGGTAGACAACTCTTATCAATTACATCACCATGTAATTTCTTTTATTTTGCCTCTTAAATCATAATGGTCAAGTGTGTGCACATCCGAACTAAAATAATTTAAGTTAAGTCCAGCCTAGCACTTCCATAAATTCAAAAAAGAAAAATGTTCGTTCTTGTGGATAGCACAACAAGACTAGATCGTTCAATTTTCTTGATAAGCATCAAATGTGATTAATTAACATCTTAAATACGCAATACTCGCCTTGTGGATAGCACAACAAGCTCATATTAAATATTTAATACTCTATTAATTTATCATGCTAGAAGGCGACGTTCGATATTCCAAATATCATTTGAACGCTTCGGACTTAATATTATTCCTTTGCGGGATTTGTTGTTATTTGTCTCATCTTGTTTAGCGCGCATGCACATATATATATAAAATACGCGTCATTTTATTAAACATGCGAAGCATGTTTGCATAAAATATAATATATATAATACTTAACATGCATATATAGAATACTATATTCTACCAGGATTGATTATGGACTTTTATTCTAGTTTGGTTCACTAGAGCCACCAAGTGAACCAAAAGGCCAAACCTAGGAGTGCAAGAATTTAAATCTAAACGTAACTATTACATTTAAACCCGGGCTCCATCCAAACGGGTCTTCACGCACTCCTTGCTCCTTGGTCTCTAATTTCTTCAAGATAATTTTAACTATTTCTATTACATTAAGCTATTTAATTTAAATAGAAACCTTGATCAGCAGTCAAGGGAAGTACATAGGAGGGAGATAGAATTTTACATCAAGAAAAAAAATTAGAGAAGACGAGGTACGCAGACCCCATTTAATAAAACCCATTCATTCAAGCATTCAACTAAAATAAAATCCAATCACATTGGTCAAATAGTCCATAATCAATCCCTATTTATTATCATACATATCACCATATATATCAACAAATAAATATCCATCTCATGAATTAAAATTATTCCATATATATATGAGTATCATTTAATGGGCAATATTAAATTACATGAAATCCAATTTCAAGATTAAAATAAACTATTTATTTTAATTATAAAATTATTTAGAATATATATAAATTTTTATATATATATATATAGTAACCAACACTTTTTGGAAACATGATTCATGGTGTATATATATATATATAATTGAATCATTAAAATAATTCAGGATCTTCTTTTCCTTAAAAGCAAACAAGCAATCACGTGAGTCTCCCAAAAAAAATAAAATTAAATCACTTTTCGGTAACTTTTTAAGAATTCGTTGGTGATCTTACTGCTATACTATTAACGTAAGCCTCTATAAAAGAAATTAAGGAACTCGTCATTAGGTTCCTTTTAAAACATGATTCGTCCAGCCGCGATTTGGATTTTTTTTTTCTTTTTTTTTCCATAAAAATAATTTTATAGAATAAAATTATGCCCAATAAATTATTTTAAATACATACCCATACATATATGAAATCAAAATAATTAATAATTGCATAAAGGTTTGGCTCTGATACCACTGTTGGGTTTGTAAGAAATCGTGACGCAATCAAATTGCAAAAATTAGCGGAAGCATGGTATATCAGAGTTTAAAATTTTTTTACAAAACCATTACCCGGATCATCCTTTATGCAAATTATTAATTTAAAACGATAAATAAGAAGTTATGGAATCATACCTTTGTAAAATGAAGCTTCCAAAGGTACGAGTTCAACTCCTTGTTCTTCGCGATCTCCTTGAATTTTCGGGTTAGATTCATTCCTTTGATCAACGTTAGCCACCCAAGTGTTTGGCCTCTAGAGGTGATCCACCAAGGAAGATGAATTATCAAGAAGGAGGGTGGTAGGCTTAGTTTTCTATCCTCTATAGAAAAGGAGTACTCTCCAGCAATTGGAATTGCATCAACTGATATCTATTATAAGACTCCTCTTATATAGATATTGGTCAACCCTTCTAATCCTATTAGACATGGGATTTCTTTTAATTAATTAAACTCCTTTAATTAATTTAGGCTTCCCACCACATGGGGAATAATTAATTAAATTCATTTAATTAATTTTTCTCCTAATCTTATTAGGAATAAATGAGAGTACTAATATTAAATTAATTACTAAACTCCTTTAGAAATTAAAATAATAATAATTATAACAATATTAATAAGACTCCTCTTATTAATTTATATTTAATATTTCCAAAATATTAAATAATAAATATTAAGCTATTTAATTTATTCTATCACCATAGATTAAATTAATTTCACTTAATGCATTATTACGATTATGCCATTACCTTCTTAAATAATTATTCTTCCTTTTATGGTGTGACCCTTTAGGTTCTCCATATTAAATCGGTTGTGAATAAATCAATTAGAACAATTCTAATCTTATTTAAATAAATAAATTAAACTAATAATCTATTTAAATAAATAATATTTATTCTACAATAGGGATAAGCCTCCCTAGCGATCAACGACTTTCCAGATAATATAGATTTCAACATTAATCATAAAAGAACCTGTGAGTAAATAGTTACCATACAATTCAATCCTTCCACCATACAATGTCCCAATTAAATATAAGACATGAATTTACTGTCAAGTCTTATTTTATTTAATTATATGTATTTTGATTAGAAAATGCACAACTCCAAATAATGTAAATTAGAAACTCCTTTCTAATTTCATTTTACCTTGGCCAAGGATTCCTGGGTTGTCATTTAACGAATCACATAGGACATATCTCCTCCTTTACTAGAGGTGGTAGATTCTTTATTGATCATTCATTGTCTCCATATGTAACTCATTATACCCAAGCATACCCTTTTATATACCCTAAAGGGCTTTAAGGAATAAGTCAAAGTATAATTCATTACATACAAGATACTATGATGATCTCAAGTCCAAGGATCACTTGTACTACTATCACATTAGGAATTCCTATTGACAGGCGAGTAAAACTCCATTAGGTATTCCATAGCGAGTCACGTTCAGTGAACTTATTCTCCAATAAGCACCTACATACTTGCTTTAGTGTCTCCACACAAATGATTATGAGATCAATCATCCTCATCTAATGAGCAAGCAACATATGTACTAATCTATCCGAATTTACTAATCTCCTTTTTAGTAATCCCATGATTAGGAACTATTTTAGTTTTAGAGCTTTCTAAGAATTTAGATCTCATTGGCATGATCATCATCATGATTCTAAAAGCATTGCTTAAAACTATGGGTTATTTACATATTATAAAAACAGCACCATGTAGATAATTAAATGCCTTTAATAAATGAATATTTTTATTAATAAATAAATAAGATTGCCTCCAAAGTATATGCTTTATCATCATACATGATTGGCTTGTATGCATACTACTTTCAGAACTTACACAAATTCATATATTGTGCAAATTCTAAACTTCACTTTTTGCAAGTTCTCTATCCTTCTCATATTGTATTGAGCAGGTTATTGTTGAATCGAAAGTTGTTTACTTTATTGCTTGAACTTTATTTCCAAGCATGTTATTTAGTGGATTAATTACTTATCAATTATTCCACATTGATATTATTGATGTCCGCACCTAGTGCATTTGAGCTCGTACAGTCTTGGACTTGTACATTATTCAAGGTCCTAAATTTCTTGAACTATGTCAGTAAGAGTCTGAACCTTTGCTCGGTCAGACTAGTGTATGCAGTTTTCTTTGAGGCTATCCAAACCAATTGATTGTAAGGATTCTTGGACGGAATAGAACACCCCTCACATGTAGGAGTGTGCCCAGGTATCTAATATATATGATACGAGTAAGCATATATAAATGTTATGCATATTCACGTTGTGCCCGAGGTTGATCTCCTCGAGGTACTTAGTTTCTGTAGCCAGTAGCCAGTAATCCAAAAGGTCAATTAGCTATTGAGCCCATTGGAAAGTTATAGTTTAGACTCTACTCGACTATCAGTCATTCTAAAAGCAATTATTATCTTTGCTTTTAATATTCATATTGTTGAATTGTTTAGATGTTCATATCGTTGAATCTATCTAATATTCATATTATTTAATCGTTCTAATATTCATATTGTTGAATCGTTCAGATATTCATATTATTGAATCGTTCTAATATTCATATTGTTGGATCTTTAAGATATTCATGTTGTTGAAATCATTGTCAGATATTTTTGCGGAACCAGAAGGAGGAAGGATCTGTTAGCAATGGTGGAAGGGGAAATGTCAACCCAATGCAGAGCTTCGTAAACCTATTAACAGAAGTAATGCAGAACATAACCCCGCCAGCAGCTGAGCAGCTAGGACATTACTTGGCTAGCTTTAAGGACTTTAAATTGGTAGGACCACCGAAATTTCGGGAAACCTTAGACCCAATCAAAGCCCACACATGGATAGAAGAAATTGAGAAGGTGTTTGAGGTCGCACGGGTGGCTGAGGCATAGAAGACGAGTTTTGCCACATTCATGATGAAGGGCGAATCTAATAATTAGTGGGAAATAAAGGACTAGCAGGCGAAGAAGTTATTATGTGGAACAGATTTAAGAATTTTTTTTCAGAGAATATGCAACAAGATATGGAAGTTAAGTTTCTGGAGCTGAGACAAGGAGGTATGTCAGTCGCAGAGAATGCGTCAAGATTTAAAGAGTGGGCTCGATTCACCTCGCATCAGGTGGATACGGAGGCCAGGAAAACAGAGAGATTTGAATTAGGATTAAAACCATGGGTGCAGAAGACAGTAGATGTTTTAAAGATTAGGACTTTTTCTGATCTTTTGGAAAGGGCTATCATTGTCGAAGGAGGTAATGAAGCCATAGCGCAATTTAAGCAAGTTAAAAAGACTGGTCAGGAAGGACAGAAGGGAGGAAGCGGCGGAGGCAGCAACCCCAAGAAGCATAAATGGATGGAGAACCAATCATCCAGAGGTAGCAAATCCGAGAGAAAGGCTAAGAAAAGTTTAAAGTGCAGTAACTATGGAAGGAACCACTCGGGGGAATGCTTGAAGGGGAAGAACGCATGTTATCATTGTGGACAACCGGGGCACATGGCTCCTCAATGTTCGAATAAGCCAAAAGGAGGATGTTTCACGTGTAGAGCCACAGACCATCAAATCAAGGACTGCCCTAAGGGAAAGAGCGTTGCAGCTAGCGGCAACCGCAACAACAAGGACGTAGTGTCAGGTATCATCCCAATTAATTATAGATGCATATATGTTATTCGATTCGGGTGCCACCTGTTCTTTTGTTTCTGAAGAATTTGTTAAATAGTTAGACTTACCCCGTGAGAAATTAGAACACCCTATGGGCGTAGGAGTAGCAAATAAGGAAATTATCCCCGTAGAATACATTCATAGGAGTTGTTATTCCGATTTGAAGGGAATTCGTGGATGTCTTCCCAAACGAGATTTAGCAGCAATAGTTTTTTCCTTGGTGTTTTGGAAGCATTATTGGTATGGCGAAAAATGTGAGATATACACAGTCTGAAGTATATCTTCACACAAAAGAAATTAAGCATGAGGCAGCGCCGATGGCTAGAATTGATCAAAGATTATGATTGTGAAATTCTGTACCATCAAGTCAAAGCAAATGTAGTGGCAGATGCCTTGAGTAGGAAAGGCAGAGAGAAATTATCGAGATTGACCATTCAAGAGGAATTAGTGAGAGTTTTTGAAAGACTAAACTTAGAGGTTAAGTATCCGATGGAGACCAAAGAGAGATTAATTACAGTGTCAGTAAGCCCGACATTATTAGATAAGGTTAAGGAGGCACAAGAGAAGGACGAAGTTTGTGATAACATCAAGAAGCGATTAGCTGAAGGTGATGAGTTGAAATTTAAGATTGATAGCACTGAACTGCTAAGATTTGAAGGACGAATTTGGGTACCGTTAGTACCAAAACTAAGAGAAGAGATTTTTACAAGAAGCATTTTATGGAAGGAAAAGTTTCGAGCACCGTTGTGTTGAGACGAGGTAGGTGAACGTCGACTGTTGGGACCAGAAGTGGTATAGCAAACGGTAGAGATTATCTAAGTGATAAGAGCGAATTATCTGTTTTTATTGGAGTAACCTTATTTTTACAATTCTGAGGACGAAATTTTTATAAGGGGGGAGGGATGTAACGGCCAGGAATTTTAGGCTCCTTATTAATTTTATATGTGATTTAAAATTTTTAGGAGTTAATTTTTCAAACTTATTTAAACCTTAAGTAGTTATGTGCTTATGTGAATTTAACCTATGCGAATAAATGCTATGATTTTTATTAAAGGGAATCACTAATGGTTATTTAACTTAGTAGATTAACCCTAGGACTTTTATATTAGAGAATTGATAAAAGTGTTAGTAAATTATATATTCAAAGTTACTTGAATATAGTGTAGAGAGTTAATCGTGATTAATTATTTTTATTTGAGTAATTAATTGATAACGAATGAAATTATTATTGTGAATAAATAATAATTAACGAGTAAGAGATTAATAAATATAATAATATTATATTTACTTGGTTAATTGATTAATTGTTATATGCAAGTATATGTTATATTAAACCTTTAGTATATGGTAGTCAACTATATATTGTATAAGGTGCAAGGTGACACATTAATATGTCTATATATTATCTAAGTGTAGTTAATATAAGCTATGTACTGGTCATGCATGATATTCTCCCAATTGTTAGTTGCTGAGAATTATCCCTATATGAGAGCCCAACTTCTTCTCCTTCACGTGAAACACCCACATGCCTAGCTACTCTACTTCTCCTTATTTTCTTCAACAAGTCATAGCTAATGAGTATGGGGGGAGTGGTTTCCATGATTGTAATCACCAACTCCCACCAACTTCTTCTTATCCATTATGTAATCTTGCTATCCCTTGTTTTAAATTGGTGAACAAAAACATTAACTGTGTATTGAAATTGGCTATATAAGAGCTTCTCTCATTCTCATTTTGAAATGTTGAAATTTTCATATATGTATAAGTTGTTTAGAGAAGTATTAGTGAGGGTGATTTAGTAGCAGGTCAGTTTCAATTTACAGAGGTACATTCCCATTCTTGTTCATCATTTCCTATAAATTTCTTAATTCTTGACTCTGTAAATTGAGCATGGATTGATTTTTAAGTTGATTGGAACATGATTGTTAGGTAGCATATAAGTTATTATACATGTTAGAATTATGTTAGAAATTGTTAGAATGATTTTTGTTGGAGAAATTTTGAGTTGGAATTCCAGTCTGCCGAATACTGCACTACTTCAGGCCTGGCCGCCAGCCTGTGCAGCTGCGCCAGTATTGCACTGGCCAGCGGTGCAGCTGTGCCAGTGCCTGTCTGCAGATTTGTTTTCTGTTTTGCTTCCTGCTCATGCTAGCTTGATGGTACTAAGTTGGACATGCATGAAAATTAGTTTAACTCATATATATATATATATATATATGTTCTTGATACAACATGCATGATTTTAACCATGCTAGTATACGTTATAGAAGGAAGCTTTATAGTTTTATAAATGAACTTAGGATTTGTTAAAGTAAACTTGTCATGGGCATATAAGTACTCTAGCTATATTCTGACTTTTGAGACTTTCTTGTATGACCTAGAAACACAGGAGAAGCATGTCAATTTGCATACATAAGTTTCATGACAGAATGTGAACCCCACTATTGAACGTTTCTAACGAAAGATATAAGTTTCAAAGGTGAACTTTAACATATAGATATTGTATATGCATTCTAATTTGGTGAGTATGTAGTATGACCTAGAATGCATGATTAGGGTATTAAACGCACTAGCATACGTGTTTGAAAGACTCAAAGGTTTACAAAGGAAAACTTATGTTTTGAAGCTTATAGTTTTGAATGTGAACTTTGACGTATACGTACCATGAATGAATCCTAATTTCATGATCATGATCATGTGTTCTATATAAACATGAGAACTAAGACTAATGTGATAGAACATACTAGTATACTTGATCGTAAGTTAAGACGTTTTCAAAAGAGAAACTTAAGACTTTCAAATTGAACTTAACCAAGACTTGTGTCTTTTAGATTGTGACCACTTAAATACATGTATGTAACTTATTGTATGCATTCTAATACATGTGAGTAATGGTAACAAGATACTTTACATCTACCGTATTGTCTTTTTGACTTGGTGTACCTTGTAATAGAAACTTAGAATGTGAAATAGCATTGATTACCATGTGAATTATATTATGATCATGCAAGCATGTCATTATGCCTATAGACATATTGACATGAGCATCCTTTGGTTAAAGCATGGATTTCACATATGCACGTATTCATAGAAAATGAATCTCAAGTATGGACTATATGATTAAAGTATACACGTGTAGTACATGCACAAGCATGACTACTTAAACATTGTTTAACCTTGTTATTTGATAACATGACTATAGTAACCAATCTTGAAGCATGAACTTATATTATTTAAAGTATGTGAATATCCGACACACAAACATGTGGTCTTGAAGTGGACATAGAATGAACATGTTAGCTTTCGAACTTGAGTTAGATAAACTTGATAAATATGTGTGTTGATTTATATCAGTAACTGGAGGTGCTATGTATTCAAGCCTATATTAACGCATAGAAACTAAGTAATCTAAAGTTAGTAAATCTAAAGGCAGTATTTGTTGGGTTTGTACGAAATCGTGACGCAATCAAATTGCAAAAAATTAGCGGAAACATGGTATATCAGAGTTTAAAAAATTTCTACAAAACCATTACCCGGATCATCCTTTATGCAAATTATTAATTTAAAACAATAAATAAGAAGTTATGAAATCATACCCTTGTAGAACGAAGCTTCCACAGGTACTAGTTCAACTCCTTGTTCTTCATGATCTCCTTAAATTTATGGGTTAGATTCTTTCCTTTGATCAACGTTAGCCACCCAAGTGTTTGGCCTCTAGAGGTGATCCACCAAGGAAGATGAATTATCAAGAAGGAGGGTGTTTGGCTAAACCTTAGTTTTCTATCCTCTATAGAAAAGGAGTAGTCTCCAACAATTGGAATTGCATCAACTGATATCTATTATAAGACTCCTCTTATATAGATATTGGTCAACCATTCTAATCCTATTAGACTTGGAATTTCATTAATTAAACCCTTTTAATTAATTTATGCTTCCCACCACATTGGGAATAATTAATTAAATTAATTTAATTAATTTGTCTCCTAATCTTATTAGAAATAAATGAGAGTACTAAATATTAAATTAATTACTAAACTCCTTTAAAAATTAAAATAATAATAATTGTAATAATATTAATAAGACTCCTCTTATTAATTTATATTTAATATTTCCAAAATAGTAAATAATAAATATTAAGCTATTTAATTTATTCTATCACCATAGATTAAATTAATTACACTTAATACACTATTACGATTATGCCATTACCTTCTTAAATAATTATTCTTCCTTTTATGGTGTGACCCTTTAGGTTCTCCATATTAAACCGGTTGTGAATAAATCAATTAAAATAATTTTAATCTTATTTAAATAAATAAAATAAACTAAAAATTTATTTAAATAAATAATATTTACTCTACAATAGGGATAAACCTCCCTAACGATCAACGACTTTTCAGATAATATAGATTTCAACATTAATCATAAAAGAACCTATGAGTAAATAGTTATCGTACAATTCAATTCTTCCACCATACAATGTCCCAATTAAATATAAGATATGGATTTACTATCAAGTCTTATTTTATTTAATCATATGTATTTCGATTAGAAAATGCACAACTCCGATTAATGCAAATTAGAAACCTTTTTCTAATTTCATTCCACCTTGGCCAAAGATTCCTAGGTTGTCATTTGACGAATCACATAGGACATATCTCCTCTTTTACTAGAGGTGGTAGATTCTTTATTGATAATTCATTATCTCTATATGTAACTCATTATACCCAAGCATACCCTATATATGCCTTAAAAGGCCTTAATGAATAAGTCAAAGTATAATTTGTTACATACAAGATACTATGATGATCTCAAGTCCAAGGATCACTTGTACTACTATCACATTAGGAATTCCTATTGATAGGCGAGTAAAACTCCATTAGGTATTCCATAGCGAGTCACGTTCAGTAAACTTATTCTCTAATAAGCACGTACATACTTGCTTTAGTGTCTCCACACAAATAATCATGAGATCAATCATCCTCATCCAATGAGCAAGAAACATATGTACCAATCTATCCGGATTTACTAATCCCCTTTTTAGTAATCCCACGATTGGGAACTATTTTAGTTTTAGAGCTTTCTAAGAATTTAGATCTCATTATCATGATCATCATCATGATTCTAAAAGCATTGCTTAAAACTATGAGTTATTTACATATTATAAAAATAGCACCATATAGATAATTAAATGCCTTTAATAAATGAATATTTTATTAATAAATAAATAAGATTATTTACAAAGTATGTGCTTTATCATCATACATGATTGGCTTGTATGCACACTACTATCAATCTCCCACTTGCACTAAAGCCAATCGCCATAGTATCTCATACCCATCTTCTCTAAGTGACGATCAAACTGCTGTTGTGTTAAAGCTTTAGTAAATGGATCTGCAATGTTATCTTGAGAGTCTATATGCATCTCTTTTAATGATTTCTTTAATCAAAGTGCCGCAACACATGTTTGGATTCAAGATGAGACTTAGGAACTATTCCTAGTTCTGTAATGAACTTTTCATTCGAAATATCAACTTGCAGCTTCACTTACAGTTATATACTTTGTCTTTGTCACTAAACCAACAACCTTTTGTTGTTTGGAACCTTTCCAATTTACTACACCATCTTTTAAGGTAACGACTTGCCCTAAAGTGGATTTGTTATTGTCTTGGGCAGTCTGAAAACTTGAGTCTGTTTAGCACTCTAGTTTAATTTAGACTCATCATGTGATATTATGACATCCTTAGTGTCAGTTAAGTACTCTAAGATGTTTATCACTGTCTTACAGTGATCTTCTCCAGAATATAGGATGCTTCTCCCAAGTTCTTCATGAAGAAGTGTTTAGATAACCAGATTTTAATCGATCGTAGCATAGGAATGTCATTCCCTATTAGTAATATATCATCAACATATAGTACAAGACTAACCTTCTTGTACACACATGGTTCATCATCGTTTTTGATAAAATCAAACTCTTTGATTGTCTTATCAAAATGAATGTTCCATCAACGAGAAGCTTGCTTCAATCCATAAATGGATTGTTGTAGCTTATATATATGATTTGCTTCAACTATTGAAGCAAATTCATCTGGTTGTATCATACATACATTCTCCTCTAATAATATATATTTGAGGAAGGGCGTCTCCACGTCCATTTTGCCAGATTAAGTAATAATAAGCTACAATCGCAAGTAAAATCCAAATGGACTTGAGCATAGCTTCAAAATCCATTTCAGATTTTATGGTTATTTACCATTTCGCTGAGTCTTTATTACTCATAACCTTTCGTAATTCAATGGATCATCATCATTCATAATGTGTACCTCATCGCCAACCTCTATAACGAATCCATACCTCTCAGGTATCTTCGGCACTCTTCCAGATTTACGAATAGGGTGTTGTACAATAGGCTCTTCTACTTGGTCAGGTACCTGACTTTGATCCGTGGTAACTTGTGGTTCTTGAACTTCTTCAAGATATATCTTACTCCCACTGACCCCTTCATGGATAAACTCCTTTTCCAAGAAGGCAGCATGTTTCGCAACAAACACCTTTTGATCAGTTGGATGATAGAAATAATACCCTAAAATTTCTTTAGGGTATCCCACAAATCTACACTTATCGGATTTAGTCTGTAGCTTATTATTTTCAAACTTTTTGACATAAGCTGGACAACACCAAGTCTTAACATTCTTAAGATTTGGTTTCCTCCCCTTCCACATCTCATATGGAGTCTTTGGGGCGGATTTGGTAGGTACCTTGTTAAGTAGGTATGCAGCTGTTTCTAGGGCATATCCCCAGAAGGAAATTAGAAGGTCGGTAAAACTCATCATAGATCGAACCATGTCCAACAGTGTTCGATTTCTCCTTTCAGATATTCCATTTAACTGTGGTGTACCTGGAGGAGTCCATTGTGAGATTATACTATTTTCTTTGAGACAATTGAGAACTCACCGCTTAAGTATTCTCCACCTCGATCTGATCGAAGTATCTTAATACTCTTGCCCGTTTGTTTCTCTACTTCACTTCTGAACTTTTTGAACTTTTCAATTGATTCTGATTTGTATTTCATGAAATACACATATCCAAATCTTGAGTGATCATCACTGAAAGTAATAAAATAAGAATACCCTCCCCGTGCACTTGTTGTCATAGGTCCACAAACGTCTGTGTGAATCAATGCCAACAACTCTGTAACTCTTTCTCCTTTTCCACTAAAAGGAGATTTAGCCATTTTACCCATGAGACAAGATTCACAAGTTGGATATGATTCATAATCGGATAGCTCTAGGAGCCCATCCTTACTCAACTTAGATAATATTGTTTCATTGATATGACCGAGTCTACAGTGCCACATATAGGTATAATTAATATCATCTCTTTTCCTTTTCTTAGTTTGTTCAATTTGAAATATATTTTCTTGCAAGTCAAGTATATAAAGTCCATTTTGCAAATTTCCAATACCATATAAAACATTGTCTTTATAAATAGAACAACCATTGTTCTTTATAATAACATCAAATCCTTCCATATCCAATACAGAAATTAAAATAATGTTTTTAATAATATTCAGAACATAATAACAATTATTAAGATAAATGGTCTTGCCTGAGGGTATTTCTAAATAATAAGTTCCTACAGCTAATGCAGCAACCTTTGCTCCATTCCCCACTCGTAGGATCACCTCATCATTGTTCAGCTTTCTACTTCTGACCAGTCCCTGCACAATATTACATATGTGAGAACCACAGCCGGTATCCAATACCTAAGTAGAATTATGACTTTCAAAAAAATTAATTTCAATCATAAACAAACCTTGATTGGAAGTCGAAGCTTCTCCAAGCTTCTTCTCTGCTATATACTTCTTGTAGTTCCTTTTCTAATGTCCTGGCTCGTTGCAAGGAAAGCACATTCCTTTAGCTGGTTTAGGTTTCTTTTGTTCCTTTGCTTTTCCCTTTCCCTTAGCCTTCTTGGATTTTTTCTTTTCAGAAGATACCTTGGGACTCTTCCTTTTATTGGAAGAATCCACCATCAAAATATGGTTCTTCTTAGATGGGAAGTGACCTTCTGCAGTTTTTAGCATGTTAAGCAGCTCAGGCAATCTGACATCTAGCTTATTCATGTTAAAATTAATCCCAAACTGCGAGAAGGTCTCAGGGAGTGACTGCAAGACCAAGTCTTGACTCAACTCCCCATCCATGACGAACCCAAGCTGTCCAAGACGTTCAATCAAATTGATCACTTTCAGGACATGAGTCTCGACGGCAGTACCTCGGTCGTCCGAGATCGGAAGAGTTCCTTAGATATCTCATATTTAGCAGTCCTACTCTATTCACCATACAACTCCTTGAGGTGAAGCAGCATAGCAGGAGCATCCATTTTTTCGTGTTGACGCTGAAGCTCGTTATTCATGGATGCGAGCATGATGCATTGAGCCACATATGCATCATCTTGCCATTTTACAATGGTGGCAATCTCTTCTTCAGAGGCCGTTTCTGAAACAGTTCCAGGGACAGGTGAGTTTAGGACATAAGAAATCTTTTCAGCAGTGAGAACAATTCTCAGATTTCTTAGCCAGTCCTCATAATTCGGGCCGGTAAGCTTATTTGCATCAAGTATGCTTCGTAGTGAGAATAGTGATTTTTGACATTTTTAAAATTCTGCATGTGAAAAGATAATATTTTAGCAAACATTCATTTTTATTAATTTTTGCATATCAAAATAAATTTAGGTCTTTATTTTAAATTGTTATCTCCCACTATTTTTTATCAAACTATATTACCCTCACTTATACAGTTCGGCAACATCTAATTAAAGATTTACTAGTGAGATTAAGGATCCCATTTCAAATGTATATAACCTTGTGGATAGCACAACAAGCGATATACAAATAAATAGGTAGACAACTCTTGTCAATTACATCACCTATGTAACTCCTTTTATTTTACCTCTTAAATCATAATAGTCATGTGTGTGCACATCCGAACTAAAATGAATTAAGTTAAGTCTAGCCTAGCACTTCCATAAATTCAAAAAAGAAAAATGTTCGCCCTTGTGGATAGCACAACAAGACTAGATCGTTCAATTTTCTTGATAAGCATCAAATGTGATTAATTAACATCTTAAATACTCAATACTCGCCTTGTGGATAGCACAATAAACTCATATTAAATATTTAATACTCTATTAATGAATCATGTTAGAAGCCGACGTTCGATATTTCAAATATCATTTGAACGCTTCGGACTTAATATTATTTCTTTGAGGGGTTTGTTATTATTTGTCTCATCTTGTTTAGCGCGTATGCACACACATATATATATATATATATATAAAAACTTCATTTTATTAAACATGCGAAGCATGTTTATATAAAATATAATATATATAATATTTAGCATGCACGTATAAAATACTATATTCTACCCGAATTGATTATAGACTTTTATTCTAGTTTGGTTCACTAGAGCCACCAAGTGAACCAAAAAGGTCAAACCTAGGAGTGAAAGCACTTAAATTTAAACGTAACGATTATATTTAAACCCGGGCTCCATACAAATGTGTCTTCACGCGTTCCTTGCTCTTTGGTCTTCTAATTTCTTCAAGATAATTCTAACTATCTCTATTATAAAAACTATTTTCATAAATAGAAACCTTGATCAACAGTCAAGGGGAAGTACATAGGAGGGAGATAGAATTTACATCGAGAATAAATAAAACTATAGAAGGCGAGGTACGCAGACCTCATTTATTAAAACGCATACATTCAAGCATTCATCCAAAATAAAATCCAATCACATTGGTCATAATCCATAATCAACCCCATTTATTATCATACATATCACCATATATATCAATAAATAAATATTCTTCTCATGAATTAAAACATTTCATATATATATGAGTATCATTTAATGGGCAATTTTAAATTACATGAAATCCAATTTCGAGATTAAAATAAACTCTTTATTTTAAATTATAAAATTATTAAGAATATTATATATATATATATATATATATATATATATATAATCTGATGACCCTACAGGTGACTAAATCATCACCTGATTCATGAATAGTGATCACCACGTTAGTCACCTTATATATATAATATAATAACGTGATAATGCAGGAAGCAATTGAATCAAAGTTGCATGATTTTTTCGTGGGTCACTTTTTCTTTCGTGCAGGTCACTTCCTTTTTTAAAAAAAATGGACCAGCTATCAAACAGATCCACGAAATCAATATTTTTTTTTAAAATAACATGAATCTAGCTCCTTCTAAAAAAAAAACTACAACAGTTGAAAAAAACAAAATGGTTTCCGTCCTTTTTTTCATAAAAAAATAATAATTTTATACAACTAAAATTATGCCCAATAAATTATTCTAAATATATACACATACATATATGGAATTAAAATAATTAATAATTACATAAAGGTTTGGCTCTGATGCCACTGTTGGGTTTGTACGAAATCGTGACGCAATCAAATTGCAAAAAATTAGCGGAAGCATGGTATATCAGAGTTTAAAAAATTTCTACAAAACCATTACCCGGATCATCCTTTATGCAAATTATTAATTTAAAACGATAAATAAGAAGTTATGGAATCATACCCTTGTAGAACGAAGCTTCCACAAGTACTAGTTCAACTCCTTGTTCTTCGTGATCTCCTTAAATTTTCGGGTTAGATTCCTTCCTTTGATCAACGTTTAGCCACCCAAGTGTTTGGCCTCTAGAGGTGATCTACCAAGGAAGAGGAATTATCAAGAAGAAGGGTATTTGGCTAAACCTTAGTTTTCTATCCTCAATAGAAAAGGAGTACTCTCCAACAATTGGAATTGCATCAACTGATATCTATTATAAGACTCCTCTTATATAGATATTGGTCAACTATTCTAATCCTATTAGACTTGGGATTTCATTAATTAAACTCCTTTAATTAATTTAAGCTTCCCACCACATTGGGAATAATTAATTAAATTTATTTAATTAATTTGTCTCCTAATCTTATTAGGAATAAATGAGAGTACTAAATATTAAATTAATTATTAAACTCCTTTAGAAATTAAAATAATAATAGTTATAATAATATTAATAAGACTCCTCTTATTAATTTATATTTAATATTTCCAAAATATTAAATAATAAATATTAAGCTATTTAATTTATTCTATCACCATAGATTAAAGTAATTACACTTAATACATTATTACGATTATGTCATTACCTTCTTAAATAATTATTCTTCCTTTTATGGTGTGACCCTTTAGGTTCTCCATATTAAACTGGTTGTGAATAAATCAATTAAAATAATTTTAATCTTATTTAAATAAATAAATTAAAATAATAATCTATTTAAATAAATAATATTTATTCTACAATAGGGATAAGCCTCCTTAGCGATCAACGACTTTTCAGATAATATAGATTTCAACATTAATCATAAAAGAACTTGTGAGTAAATAGTTATCGTACAATTTAATCCTTTAACCATACAATGTCCCAATTAAATATAAGACATGGATTTACTGTCAAGTCTTATTTTATTTAATCATAGTTATTTCGATTAGAAAATGCACAACTTCGATTAATATAAATTAGAAACCTCTTTCTAATTTCATTCCACCTTGGCCAAGGATTCCTAGGTTGTCATTTGACGAATCACATAGGACATATCTCCTCTTTTACTAGAGGTGGTAGATTCTTTATTGATCATTCATTATCTCTATATGTAACTCATTATACCCAAGCATACCCTATATATGCCTTAAAAGGCCTTAAGGAATAAGTCAAAGTATAATTTGTTACATACAAGATACTATGATGATCTCAAGTCCAAGGATCACTTGTACTACTATCACATTAGAAATTCATACGGACAGGCGAGTAAAACTCCATTAGGTATTCCATAGCGAGTCACGTTTAGTGAACTTATTCTCCAATAAGCACCTACATACTTGCTTTAGTGTCTCCACACAAATGATCATGAGATCAATCATCCTCATCCAATGAGCAAGCAACATATGTACCAATCTATCCGGATTTACTAATCCCCTTTTTAGTAATCCCACGATTGGGAACTATTTTTGTTTTAGAGCTTTCTAAGAATTTAGATCTCATTAGCATGATCATCATCATGATTCTAAAAACATTGCTTAAAACTATGGGTTATTTATATATTATAAAAATAGCACCATGTAGATAATTAAATGCCTTTAATAAATAAATAAGATTGTTTACAAAGTATGTGCTTTATCATCATACATGATTGGCTTGTATGCACACTACTATCAGGATTAGATTGACTTACGTGAACTATGTGCTAGAATTATATGATAAGTAGATGTTTGTTAAGTGTAGACTTATATTAGTTTATACATGCTAATTGAAAGGCCGACTTGCTAATGCTAGGTCGTTCCAACGCAGTTTTATTAAAGCTAAAATTTATTTGTAGCTGAGCAAACAGGCAAGTTCCCTATCTTCCTCAAGTTATATTTGAGCAAGTTTCCTAGACCCTTGCATTACTTTATTCAGCAGATATTGTAAGCAAGTTTCCTAACTTCAGTTGATTGATATATGGAATGCAAGTATCCTAAATTCTTGTACTACCTTATTCAATGAACCATGTAAGCAAGTTTCTAAACTTCACTTATTTTTGGTGAAAGTTCCCTATCCTTGTCATATTGTATTGAGTATGTTATTATTGTATTTTGCAAGTTCCTCGAAATTCACATTTTGAGTATTGTGAAAATTCCCCGAACTTTACATTTTGAGTATTGTGAAAGTTCCCCGAACTTCACACTTTGGTTATTGTGAAAGTTCCCTGGACTTCACATTTGAGTATTTTGAAAGTTTCCCGAACTTCACACTTTGGTTATTTTGCAAATTCTCGAACTTCATTTCTTTATTATACAAGTTCTCTAAACTTATACAAACTCGTATATTGTGCAAGTATCTTATCTTTGTGTTTACTTTACCCAAAGAACGTTGTAAGCAAATATCCTAACCTATGCATTTACTTTATGCAAGGGATCTATTATGGTGAAATTCCCTGAATTTCACTCTTTGATGTTGTAAGTGTCTAAGCCTACGTATTTATTTTATGCAAAGAATCTATTATCGTGCAAGTTCCTCGAACTTCACATTTTGAGTATTGTGCAAGTTCCCCGAACTTCACACGTTGAGTATTGTGCAAGTTCCCCGAACTTACACAAATTCATATATTGTGCAAATTCTAAACTTTACTTTGTGCAAGTTCTCTATCATTCTCATATTGTATTGAGCATGTTATTGTTGAATCGAAAGTTGTTTACTTAATTGCTTGAACTTTATTTCCAAGCATGTTATTTAGTGGTTTAATTACTTATCAATTATTCCACATTGATATTATTGATGACCGCACCTAGTGCATTTGAGCTCGTACAGTCTTGGACTTGTACATTATTCAAGGTCCTAAATTTCTTGAACTATGTCAGTAAGAGTCTGAACCTTTGCTCGGTCAGACTAGTGTATGAAGTTTTCTTTGAAGCTATCCAAACTAATTGATGGTAAGGATTCTTAGACGGAATAGAACACCCCTTATATGTAGGAGTGTGCCCAGGTATCTAATATATATGATACGAGTAAGCAGATATAAGTGTTATGCATATTCACGTTGTGCCCAAGGCTGATCTCCTCGAGGTACTTAGTTTCTGTAGCCAGAAACCAGTAATTCTAAAATGGTCAATTAGCTATTGAACCCATTGGAAAGTTATAGTTCAAAGTCTACTCGACTATCAGTTATTCTAAAGGCAATTATTATCTTTTTTTTTAATAGTCATATTATTGAATCTTTCAGATATTCATAGTGTTGAATCATGTAGGTTGTTGAATCTTACAGATACTCATATCGTTGAATCATACAGATATTCATAGTATTAAATCATATAGATTGTTGAATCATTCTAACATTCATATTGTTGAATCTTTAAGATATTCATTTTGTTGAAATCGTTGTCAGATATTTTTCCATTCATCATGATATATCCTTTATTGTTGTATTTAAACTTGCTGAGCAAACTTGTTGCTCATTCTTGCTATATCATGACTTATATTGCAGTTAAGCCCGAGCCCTCAGGGTAGGACAAGGGTAAAGGAGAGATTTAGAATGGTTTGCAAGGAGCAGACTTTGTCATTATGATTTGTTTAATTACTGTTAATGTAATATGAACCTTAATGTTTATTCTAGGGTATATTTGTATTGATGTATTAAGGTTATCAAATCTTGGGACTAGTAACACCTTTTGAATGAACAACGTACGTTTATTATATTTCACAATTTATTTATCGTATGTTACTTAAAGGTGGATGTTAGTATTGTTTCGTGGCGACCGGACCGGGGTCAGAGGACCCGGATTCGGGGGTGTCACAACTCAGCTGCTGACATGAGTCCTCAATTGAAATCCCCACTTAATATCCTAGCCCCATTCTTTCTCCATACGAATTGTGTTCAATCCGTATTGCATCAACCACAACCCTTTTTCGGAGTTGGCACCATACCAATTCATAGTACAACTGACACACAGCAACTTTGCCATAAAATTTTCAATCATTCGATTGATCCTCCTCCCTGCTATGGCCTTATCAGATCACGGTGTGATCTCATCGTTTATATTACGATTCATTCCTATGTTACGATCGTTTTGTTATACGATCTTCTTTCCCCGTACTTTTAGTCTTTTAAACTCTATATATTCATTACTACTATTCATCTTTATTATCAGAGTTAGGTAACTCTGGATCTTTTATAATTTATTGAGATTCGTCTTTGAATCTTATCAACGCACTAACTCTATTTGAGTTAGTTCTTCTCTTTATCCCACTGCGGTTAATAGCCTAAGGTAACCCTACCTAAGGTTTATAACCTACAGCTCTGATACCAACTGTGACGCCCCCAAATCTGGGTCTCCATAACCTCGAACCTGTTACGTTACGATACATCATTTCTATAACTATTGCGGAAGATATAAACATAAATTATTTATACAATAACTTTTACACATAACTCCCAAGGTCTGAAACCTTAACTTAAAGCTTGCCTTCAATATCCTATACGACACACAATGTCATTTGCATTCAATACTATTACAATTTTAACTACAACACAATCCAATTCTGGTATTTGTCTTTGTCTTTGCCTGTATCCGAAGTTTCGTCTTAATCTGAAATGGTTATCATGATATAGCAAGGGTGAGCAACAAATTTACCCAGCAAGTTTAAGTACTACAAGGATATATCATGATTGAAACAAATAATAAGCTGCAAACTTTCAACAATATAAGAGTTGTGAAAGAACATAAATCAATAATGATAAATAGCCAACAATGAACATGAATAAATTCAACTGAACAATATGGTAATGAAGGTGATCAGCCTTTCATACCTGATGAACATATACAATATGCACAACGTGCGAATCAATAAATCATAGATGTGATATAATCAATAATGATTAATCACAAGCATGCTTTACAATAACAACTCGAGTTCGAGTTAGGAAGCTTGCCTGAACTGTTGATTACTGCTACGCAATCTAGTTTAATCACTTTATTGAAAAGACCTATCAGTTATAAGATTGATCTTTAAATTAGTATAACATACCTTATAAGTAAATTATCTAACATTTAAACACATAGTCAAATATTAGATAACCTTAATACTATACGTATACAAGTCTAATCCTAGCACACATCGAGTCTTTAATAGTATTCAGTATAGTATACTGAGTGATTTTCCACAAACAACTAACAAATTAGCTTCCGTCTTGTCTACATTGTTTTCACAGCTAGTTAGATCAGTTACTAATTCGTAGATCCCTTCGCCATCTGAAGGAGTCGTTTAGCCCAGCTACTATACATCAACTATTAAAGGGTACGATTGCACTACCTTAGACTTAACACTTAGTCGTTCCTTTATAAGTTATTATTATAACTCGGTAAACTATTTATGAATTCAGGAGACTTAATATCTCATTTCAGTAAAAGCTGAAACCAAACTGTTTCCAATTCCTGACATTTCAGTCTCCATTTCAGCAAGCTGAAACCAAACTGTCTTCCTAACATTTTCAGTTTCCATTTCAGCAACCCGAAATGTTCATTTCAGGAAGCTGAAATTCCTTTTTCACAAAAATACCAAAATAGCATATTATTTTCCTATCCTTTGGCCAATCATATATACATATATTTCATACACAAAAAGTATTTTTCTGGAATTTTTCAACTCCCTTAAGTATTTTTCAAAAATCCATTTATAGTTAATTCCTTAACAAATTAGCTACCTTACGCTTAACTCCAGAAATTCCCAACTCCTGGCAGGATCTTACACATGTTAACGTGAGCTTACAGTTTAAATTTTGTGGCCATCGGAGTTATACAACTCCGGTTATAGCGATTTTCGTTGGAAAAATACAAATATTGAAATAGTCATAACTTGCTCAATTTAAGTTGGAATGAGCTCATTTTCGGACACAAGCTAGTTCATTCCATATGTTTCCATGTCCCAAAAGGCCTAATTTTATTTCACAAGTTAAGTGGCCGAAACAGTCCTTTCAATTTCCAAACAGCCTACTTTTCTTCATTTTCAGATTTTACATCCTTTGTTAATTTCAGTCCACACAAAAATCTATAACTCCTTTTTCAGTGATTCTACTTGGAAACGTTAGAAGACTTATAGATCTAACTCTAGAAATTAATCACATAGAAAAATTCAAAATATACTAGGAGATATGATTGTTTTAATTTCGTGTTACGTTTTCCAAAAATCTAATTTTTTCATCTTTGATGATTTCTAAGAAAACTTCCATAACTCACATAATAACAAACATAACCCATCATTAAAATATCATAACATATACTAATATCTCATATACCCATGGATCTATCATGATCTATGATCTAATACTTCAAATAATCACCAAACACAAGATAAACACAATCAAGGCCAAGAAAAAGTAAGTTTTCTCACTTTTGAAAAACTTATTTCCTATTTCTTACTTTAGATCCAACTTTTAATCCATAAAAGTGTTAGATCTAAACTTGAAATACTATTAGACACATATAACTTAGGTTTTAAACCCCAAGATCATGACTTTATAAAGATCAAAACTCAAATCAACAAAGAGAAATTAAACAATAATAAGTAGGAATTTCTTTATACCTTAGCTTGATTCTCCTCTTCTTCTTCCTAAGATTGATTTAGGAATTTATGAAACTACTAAAACTTTCCTCATCTCTCCTCTCTACATGTTCGAACTCTCCTTTCTCTCTCTTGTTTCTATTTTGTTCTTTCTATTTCTCTTTCTAATTTAGCTTTAAGAAATAAAGATAAGATGAAATTGATATATTTAATTTACTTAAATGATAAGTATAGATATATAATATATATATATATATCTATCTATGTTTTATCTCCACTATCTAGCTTCCATCCCTCTCTCATCATTAAGTAAAGATTTGCTTGCAAGAAAGAATAAAGGTGTTGGCTTCACCCATTAAATGACACCTCAAAAGTAATCTACCAACTAAAGTAAAGGTAATTATGATATTCCTCCTCCTCTCTTAACCGGCCATATAAGGCCTCCTTATCCATCTAATTTGTTTTTATTATAAGCTTATCTAATGACTAGAATACCCCTCCTTAAGTGGGCTTAAGCTTGGGCTTTGATTAATTCTTTTGGCCTTGCTAATTTTATTATTGAGCTTACTAACTAAAATGTAATTGGGCTTCCACCCATAAATAAATTGGGCCATCATAATATTTTCCTTATACATGATATATTGGGCTAATTTAATAACTTAATTTCTATTAAATTAAATTAGCTACAAGTCTAATGCTTAAATAAATAATTGGGCTTATTTAAATTACTTTAGGTTCTTCCTTAAAAATTTTAAATTATTCCTCAAATTCATGTCTATATTTTATCCTTTAACCTTTATTTTATCATTTAAAATCTTATAAATTCTTGGGTTGTCACACTATCTATAGATGGACGACTGTTGTTTATGTTGAGTTGTCAACATTACATCTTTTCCCTCCTAGGATTGTGTCCGGGGTTGATGTGGCTGATACTGTCCCTCGCGGCTGTCTCCGGGGGTGATGTGGCTGCTACTGTCCCTCGAGGCTATCTTTGGGGTTGAGGTTGTGATGTTGTCTTCCCTCAGGGTTGTCTCCGGGGCGTGAAAAGACACTTTTCCCTTCCTGTATGGTGAGTAAAAGGAAAGAAAAATTTTGAGTGTCTACAGATGCCCCTCTTTGTCATGTTTATGTAATGCAATGAAATGAGCATGACAAAGATTACTAGACACTTGAAATATGACAATGTATATTTAATGATACAATGCTTTATGATAGATGGTATGATGGTATGGATGCTAAATGCCTTCGCTAGAGTTAGTTCCAACGGCTATTACCATCGAACGTTACCGATTCCTTCGTTGGGGTTGACTCCAACGGCTTATATCACCAGACCTTCCTGATGCTTTTAATGCAGATAATACATAAAGGTTTTTATCATCAGACCTTCGCAATGCCTCTATTGGGGATAGTTTTTAGCAATTGACACCACCAGACATTCCCGATGCTTTCGCTGAAGATAATTCTCAATAGTTTACACCATCGGACATTCCCGATGCCTTCGTTGGGGCTGACACCAACAACTTCCACCACTGGACCTTCCCGATGTCTTCGTTAAAGATAGTTTTTAACGGTTTACACCACCAGACATTCCCGAAGCCTTCGCTGGGGCTGACACCAATGTCTTACACCACCAGACCTTCCTGATGTCTTCACTGAAGATATTATTTAACAACTTACACCACCGGACATTACTGATGCTTTCGTTGGGGCTTACACCAACCGCTTACACCACCGGGCCTTCCCGATGTCTTCGTTGAAGATAGTATTCAACAGCTTACACCACCGAACATTACTGATGCCTTCGTTGGGGCTGTCACCAACGGGTTACACCACCGAACCTTCCCGATGTCTTCGCTAAAGATATTTTTCAATGGCTTGCACCACCGGACATTCCCGATGCCTTCGCTGGGGCTGACACCAATGGCTTACAGCACCGGACATTCTCGATGTCTTCGCTGAAGATAGTTTTTAATGGCTTACACCACCGGACATTCCCGATGCCTTCGTTGGGGCTGACACCAATGACTTATACCATTGGACATTCCCGATGTATACACTGAAGACAATTTTCAATAACTTACATCACCAGACATTCCCAATGCCTTCACTGGGGCTTACACCAACGACTTGCACCACTGGACCTTCCCGATGTCTTCGATGAAGATAGTTTTCAACGGCTTACACCACCGAAAATTATTGATGTCTTTGTTGGGGCTGACACCAACGACATACACCACCGGACTTTCTCGATGTCTTCGCTGAAGACAGTATTCAACGGCTTACACCACCGAACATTCCTGATGCCATCGTTGGGGCTGACACCAACTACTTACACAACCGGAACTTCTCGATGTCTTCGCTTAAGATAATTTTCAATGGCTTACACCACCAGACATTCTTGATGTCTTCGCTAAAGATAGAATTCAATAGCTTACACCACTGGACATTCCCGATGCCTTCGTTGGGGCTGACACCAATGACTTACACCACCGAACCTTCCCGATGTCTTCGTTGGGGCTGACACCAATGACTTAACTGGGGATTTACATGCTTCAGAAGTTTGATACCATATTTCAGGGTTCTAGGTGTTTAATTAGCTGGCAGAGGTCAATGGCGTGCATCTTTTTTGACGATAGTTCGGGCCTGGGGGAACCTGCCTGGACCTGAATTTGATCAAGCCATAGGGGGTAGGACCAACCTAGGCCAGCCGCAGGTACATCTATGGCCAGCCGCGGGTAAGTTAACCCCCTACAGATTCCTTTCCTTTTAATTTTTAACTTGATTTTCAAATTTTCCTTCAGAGAAATTTGAACCTTCTGCTTTAGATCTACTCATTTCGGGCTATTTTTCGCAAAATTCGTCACCGTACAATCATTCTGCACACTTCAGGTAACATTTACATCCTTTTCTTTTGTGTTTTAACCGTTAGATTGCTAGATTTCATGTTTAATGAGTTTAAATGCAATGTATCAAATATTTATGCATAGATAACTTGACAAAATAAAACGGGCTTGATAAATGTTAATATTTTACCATGCTGAACGCCCGGATATGAAAAAAATTCCCCTTTTTGGAAATGATTTTTGACGCATTTTGGCTAGTTAGCCATCCTATTTTAAAAGGATAAATGAGCATGAGGTTATCATAACTATATTTTAAGTACCTTGGGTAATCTGTATACCACTTTGGGCTTGGTTTAATATTAACATTTATGTATTATTCTTGGGTTATGTTGGTGTGCTACTGAATGGCCACCTTCTAATGCCTATGTGCATGTGGATAATCCATTTTATAGGGGAGACTCTGGCTAAATTTTTACACGAGTCAGGGCATTTGAATGTACATGCATATTTAACTCTACTGCGGATGCATGATAAAATAGCGTAGGTTTACTAGTGCAAACCAAGCATGATGTAATGATCTAAATTTATCATTAGGAGTCTGTTGCCCTAGGTTGATGCAAATGTTAATTGAATTGACTAGATATAGAAACATACCTCACCCTTTGTGAGTCAATTTGGAGTTTTTGCTTAGGTATGGATTCAGACAGGCCTAGCAGCTCTACCTCCGGTAGGGCTTCCTCTGGTGTTCCCAGGATAGCTTCATACGTTCCCTTGCCCCACTCGACCTAACAGGTGCGTCGGCTGACTAAGTCTATGATTCGTCCTATCGCAGTTGATAAGACGGGTCTCCTAGATGAGGAGGATGATGTTCCTGTTGCCACTCCAGCTCCATCTTCCTCTACCTCACACCGTGATCTTCCCAGCATTCATGTGACTATTCCTAACCTTTTAGGTGATTTGAGCCGTCGTTCGTCAATTTATCTACACGCGAACGAGGTACCCAGCTTTTCATATTGAATTGCTTTTTCCATTTTTGGCAATGGTTGAACCTTAATTTGAACACGATCCAGGTTCCAGGGTTTACCCAGCCTAGAGGAAACTGGTTTAGTCTCCATTCTCTATATAGGACACTTCATACTGATTATCAGGCTCTAGTACATGACTGGGGCTTTGAGGCTTTCATTTTTATTACTCCCTGTCGTTACACCTGGGTTATTTGAGGGCTTTATCTGAGAGATGGTTTCATCAGGCTCAGTCTCTCCATCTTCTAGATTGCGAGGTGATGATGATGCTGATGGATTGGTGATTCATCATTGGTTTGGAGTTTTTTGGAAAGAGGGTGCCTTTGGTGGCTGATATTTCCCATGTTCTTGTTCGCTCACTTCTTGGAGTTCCTCTTTCGGCCATTAAGAGTTGAACCTTCCGTTCGGGTCCCTTAAGCATTGATGATTCCAGTGGAGCCTTGTCAGATCCCATCCCTGCTGATTTGAGGGAGAGAGATTGTATTTTGCGGCGTTTATTTCTGACTATCATCAGGGGATGTTTTATTACAGACAACTCCTTAACAATATCCTTTGCCTTGGTGGAGCTCTTCGCGATGTAGATCGCATAGGGGACTATGACTGGGGGTCCTTTACCTTTGTGTATTTCCTTTGAGGGATGCTGATGCGCTCCGAGGGCGTGATTGATGCTTGGTTGGGCTTCTACCCATTTCTGTAAGTGAGTAGCTTTAATTATCTCTTAATTCCCTATGTTCGGGTTTGTCGATTTATGATTGATGTAGTTTGTTCTTAAATTTTTAGTTCGGGCTTATGAGAGGCTTCCTTGCCTTCGTCCCATCACTACTTTGGGTTTGGAGACTTATCTGTGGGGACACCGGTGGCACCATTCTACCTTGGCGGAGGTCTCTGTGACGGAGGGCTTTACTTATTTTTGCCTCCAGTTAGAGTTATTGACTGCTGGTGACATGACGTGGGTTCCTTACACCCTAGAACATATAACAGAGGGTTTTAAGGATGGTTTCCCGACAGGAGCTGAGTATGCCTTGTCTACCCGTCAGATTCCCTTGTTGACAAAAGGGTGGTTGGGAGCTCTTTTAAGGACAGAGAGAGCTATCAGATGTATTACAGGGGAGATTTGTGTCCCTTATCTTCCCCCCCCTTCTTAGAGGTTTTGGCCTATATCCCGGTCGGTTATAGTTGTACTCAGGCTGCTTTTTATATGTGGTGGAATCCTCGTACGATTGGAGCTCAGACCCTTGCTACCCAATTTTTGGGAAATATGGTGTCGTGGTCTCTGATGATGACTAATTGGGTGGCCTGTGTCCGAGAGCCGACTCATTTGGAGTAGGTTAGTAGCTTTACATAGCAAGTGGCCCAGATGTCCCTTTTTATACGCCATTTGAGCAGGGATCCAGCTGAGGCCTCTATTTTTTATCCTTTTAGGTTCGGTGCAGGTCTTTCTAGTGATCCAGATGCATATGGCTTTGCTGGGGGAGATCTAACTTTGTATCGTCTAAATATGCCTTTTTTTGGAGACACAATGACTCAGGAGGAGTTGGCTCAGTTTGATCAGCTTGGGGACATAGATGTCCGAGATTTCTTTGGATAGGCTTTTGTTAGTTGTTAGGTGGCTGTGTCCCATTTCCCTATACTTTTTATTTTTATTTGTATGATAGAGATGATATTGATGTACATTTTATGGATTTCGCATAGATGTATATATAATGCTTTTCATTTATTGCACCTATTGTATTGTTATTTAAAATGATGCATACATTATATGGATTTCCACTTATAAATTGTGAGTTAGAATTGACCTCTGTGTTGTCTTTTGATACTTCTTTACAGATGGCTTCCTCTTCTGTTACTTGTATTGAGCATACTCCACCTACTCGGATAGTTTCTTGCTTGCGATCTTGGTATGATAGCCTACCAGCTTCAGATCACATTTCTGTAGACTGTACGAATACTAGCATATGGGATTCCATAGACGCATATTTTCTGCTTCGGATCAGCCAAGTTGACTCCTACTTTAGAGGAGTATAAGAGGATTTTTGGTTTACCCCTGGATGGGCCTTGTGCCAGGGTGACTGTCTGTCAGCTGCATCGATCGTTTATGACTATGATCGGTCTACGGCAGTTAGTTGTTCTAGAGGAGGTCACATCCGGGCATGTAGTGTCTTTGGACTTTATGATTGGTCACTTTGGATCTGCATATAGTTTTTCATTATTTCTGGGATACTTTTCTATTCAAGAGGATCGATGGAGGTTGGCCCGGGTTGACACTCTGATGATGTGCATCACAGTGTATTTATACATGCCTCTTTATATAAACCATCTGGATATTAGACTAGTGACAGTGGTCAGAGCTTTACGGGAGGATTTTACCATTCTTCCCATGATTTTGGCAAAGACTTACATTTCAGCTTCTCATTGCCATACCCATGATGATGGATATTTTTGTGGCAGCTCTGTATTGTTGTATGTTTGGTTTATGATGCACTTGAGGCCGATAGGGACTGCTCATCGCTATGGATATTATTTTGATGGTATAGCGATGTCCTATTCTTTTCAACCAGCTATTTATATTGATACAACATCTTAATTTAACTTTCTATTTGATAGTGAGGAGCCATTTTTTGTCCTTTTTTTTGGCTATTACTCTCCTTTGAACTTCATCACCCATGCTACGGGTATGGACTTTCTTCTGATAGCGAGCTTACGGAGTGTGACCACATATCACCAGTTAGCAGTTATGAGTCAGTTTGATTAGTTCTTCCAAGACTTTCAGTCCTTTGAGGGTGCTTTAGAGCATAGGTCATCCGCTTTATCTTTCTCTGAGGATAATCTGGCTATAATATATGAGTTTTGGATTCACCGACAGACAGCTGAGTTTCGTGATAGCCACCCGGGTTGTTCTGCTGAGTATAGAGCCTGGTTGGAGGAAGGCATAGCAGCTGTTGCTGATCATCGGGAGCCAAGTACGAATTTAGATAATGTGGAGCCTTTAGAGGATCCCCTTTCTCCTACGGAGGACGAGATGTTCGCTGAGTTGACATCAACTTTAGTCATTTCGACTCCTAGTTCTGCTTTCACTTCTACACCGCCATCTATAGAGGCTTTGGAGCATCTGGTACAACTTCTGACTTTCGAGCGGGATCAGGCTTGGATATTGATGTTGACAGGCTTATCCAGCAGGGACTCTATTTATCTTGAGAGGGATGAGGTCCGGACTGCCAGAGATGCTGCTGTTGCTGAGAGTGCTGCTCTCAGGACTCTCTTTGATGAGATTATTGATCAGGTTAGAGAGCTTATAGACCATCAGGATAGTACTGTTCATACTACGATGGAGCTTTTAACCCGCATTGATGTGATAGCACAGGAGCTTAGGGCTGCTCCCCAGTCTACTGAGATGGCTTTACCTTTAGAGTTGGTGTCCCGATTGACTTCGGGTTTATAGCTTAGATTTTATTTCCTACATAGACTAGATTAGTCCCTTTTGTTATGTACTAGATACATTGTGTATCTCAAACAGTAACATATAAAAAGTAAATGTATTTTAATAAGCTTCCCTTTTGAGTATGTTTTGGCCTTGTATGTCGTTTGCCATTTTATCTCCGTGACTTGTTGTTTTGATGCATCACGGTATTTTCCTCGATGGACTGACGTTGAGATGTTGTAGGGTCTCTTAGCGTGGGCCGTTGACCTTAGGGGCTTTTCTTGGGTGTAAGCTTTTAAAATTTGATTTGGTGTCTTTGGACTGGTGTTTGGATGGTTATTTAGGTTGAGAAGGTAGAGTGGTTGGCTATTTCTTTTGAGGGTTAGACCGCACCATAGATGGCTGCCTACGTACTCCCGTGGTTGGAGGGAGATCAGGTCTTACGTAGTTCAGACCTAAACTGTCAAGAGTTAATTTTTTTTTGACCAGGATGGTCACTACAGGAGGTTCAAATATAGTACCGTTTCACGAAGTCTAAATTGATCAGTTGTGGAAATTCTTCGTCATCCATTTCTTGTAATATGAGGGCTCCACCTAATAGCATTTCCTTGACAATGAAGGGGTCTTCCCAGTTTGGGGTGAATTTTCCTTTGGCTACATCTTAGTTTGAAATGACCCTTTTCAACACCAGGTCGTGCTTTTTGAATTGCCGAAGTCGGACCTTCTTGTTATAGGACCGGGCTATCCTTTGCTGATATAATTGACCATGGTAGATGGTGACAACCCTTCTCTTATCTATCAGAGATAATTAACTGTACAGATCTTGCAACCACTAATTTTCTTCCATCTAAGCATCTATCAACACTTTTAATAATGCCATTTCTACTTCTTTGGGAAGCAAAACTTCGATGCCGTAAAAAAATGAGTAGGGGGTAGCCCCAGTAGAAGTGCTCATTGATGTTTTGTCTGCGACCAAAGTTAAGGGCAACAGGTCAGGCCATCCTTTGTGATTGGCAGCCATCTTTTGAATGATCTTTTTGACGTTCTTGTTGACTGCTTCGATGGCGCCATTCATGTTGGGACGATAGATGACGAAATTGAGATGCTTGATGTTGAATTTGCTCCACAATTCCCTCATTATCTGATTGTTCAATTTCTTTACGTTGTTTGATACGATAACCTTCGGTTGCCCGTATCGATAGATTATGTTGTTTCTTATGAAACTGACGATAATCTCCTTGGTGACTTTGGGGAAGGAGGCAGCTTCCACCCACTTAGTAAAGTAGTTGATCATAGTAAAGATGAACTTATGATCGTAAATGGATTTGGGCTCGATCGACCCGATCACATCCATCCCCCACATGGAAAAGGGCCATGGCTAGCTTATGCAGTGTAATTCACTTGGAGGAGCATGGAAGACATTCCCACAGATTTGGCATTGATAACATCTCTTGACGTGATCATCGCAATCTGCTTTGATGGAAAGCCAGTAACGCCCTGTAGTTAATATCTTCTTGGCAAGTAATGGACCGCATATGTGTGGCCCGCACACTCCACCGTGGACTTCATCGATAAGCCTCTAGGCTTGATGTTTGTCTAGGCATCTTAGAAGGCCCATTACAGCATCTCTTTTGTAGAGAGCGTCTCCACTTAAGTAAAATTTCATAGCCATCTTTTGGATTTGCTTTCTTTCAGCTTGGCTTGCCCCAAAAGGTATGGATTCATCTCGTATATATTCATTGATATCCTGGTACCAAAGCAATTTGATGGGAGTTAGTTCATCTAATACTTCTTTGATGTAATTTCCATAGGATGGTGCCATCTGGGTTGTGAATTTGATATCAGGGAGTCCCTTTCTTGCGGATACGTGAATTAAGGAAGCTAGGGCTGCCAGAGCATCTAAAAAATCATTTTGATTTCACGGAATGTGTATAAAGGATATATCTCTAAACTCCATAGCCATCTTAACAACCTGTCGATGATAGGGTAGAAAGTGTAATTCTTTGGTATAATATGCCCCGGTGGTTTACTTAATAACCAACTCAGAATCTCCAAAGACAGCTAGATGTTTGACACCCATTGATTTGTCCAATTTTAATCCCATTATGAAACATTCATACTCGACTTTGTTGTTAGTGTTGTTGAACTGTAGCTTCGTGGCTATGGGATATTGTTCTCCAGAGATGGATACGATAACTACCCCTGCTCCCGCGCCTTCCATGTTTACAGAACTGTCGAAGTATAGTTTCAAGAATTGGCCCGTATCTTCTCAATGGTTTTGATGAACTGTCATTACACCGTCGTCAAGAAAGTATATTTCCAGAGGCTCAAAGCTCCCTGACGGTGCTTCAGCGTGTTGATCTGCAATCCCGTGGCCCTTGATGGCTTTTTATGTTATATAGATGATGTTAAATTGCTGGAGGATTAGTTGCCACCTTGACAATAGACAATTCAATATGGGTTTGCTGAAGATGTACTTTAACGGATCCATGCGAGATATGAGGTAGTTGTATGTCCATAGAGGTAATATTGTAACCTCATGGCGGCCCATGCTAGTGCACATAATGTCTTTTCAATCAAAGTGTAGTTCTGCTCACAGCTGTTGAATCTCTTGCTAAGGTAATAGATGTAGACACTTAAAATTTTGCATTCCTGTAACTAACCCTGCAGGAGGGCAAAACTATCATTTACCTTCCAGAGACAACCCTGGAAGTCCAACCCCGGTGACAACCCGGGGAGATCAAAGCCAAACCCCGGCGACAACAGCGAGAGATCAAGTCCAAGTCCAGCGACAACACCAAGAGATCAAAGCCAAACCCTGGCGACAACACCGGAAGATTAAGTCCAACCCCGACAACAACCCAGGGAGATCAAAGTCCAACCCCGACAATAACACCGGGAGATCAAGTTTAACCCCGGCGACAAATTCCGGAGATCAAAGCCAAAACCCCGATGACAACACCGGGAGATCAGATCAAACCTCAAAGACCACCCTGAAGCATCAAATCAATCCCCAGAGATAACCCTGGGATATCAAATCAACCCTCAGAGACGACCCTGAGGAAGAATAGATTCGACTGGGATCAAACCTCGGAGACAACCCCAAGAAATTGTCAAAAACCCTGTCAATCCTAGAGACAAACCTCAGAGAGGTAAAATGGTCATTTTGCCAATTTAACGTCAAATCAAATCAAACTAAAGCCAAATCACTACCATGAGGGTCATAAAGAACCATAACATCAATCCCGAGTGAAAATAACACAAGATAACTCAACGAACGGACTGCGAAGACTCGAAGATCTAGTCATTGAACTATCTTATCGGATTTGAAAAAGGTCAAATCCAATTTCATTGTGTAGCTCTCGGAAAGGCCTTTTCGGAAAGGTATATCACGCCTTTATCGGACTCCCGAATTAAAAGTTATGAAGGTTCGAAGTAGATAGTGCGTTGGTCGGAGTGCACATACTTTGAGACAACGAGGCTGTAAGAACCCGAATTTTCAGATATTATTAAATAAGGATTTAATAAATAAAATTCTTAAACTGTGAGATGGGTTCGAATAATAATATATATATGTGATATGAGGTATGTGGTATTATATTACATAGGATAATATGGACTATGTAAAATGTGTTTTTGTGATTTATAAATATATTATTAATATATATTTGTTACTTATCGTAGAGACGATTCAGTTGAGATAAAGGAAGTGGATAAATTCCTATCGATATTAAATAATTTATAGAATTATTTTATCATAGCAAGTTGGTGACATTAAATGTCCTTAATGTATAATCACCATATTCTTGAGTATGTGTATTAATAACTAGTATGTTTATAATATAGGTTATTAATAGCACTTAAGCTATCCGTGAATAGGTTTGGATAGTGAAGCATGAGTTAGTTAAGGAATTAACTAATAAGAATAAATATTAGTTAATATAAGTTGTGAGTTATATTATGGAATAATATAATGAGAGTATTGAACCTTAATTAACTATGATGATATAGTACAATGTTTAATTTACTTAAGTAAATGAGTGAATTAATATGTGTGTTGAATATGTAATTATAGTTGGTACTTTTATATATATTACTTAGAATAGTAATATGTGAGAAAGTCTAATGTGCGAATAACGTTAAATATATATACGTTATTAAAGGGAGATGGAAATCATTATATCTTTAAATGAATATTTGAAGAAATTGTTTTGGGAATAATTTATAGAAAAGAAAGAGATATGATTTTTCTAATAAAGGATATTAAAATAGTTTCTAATGTTGAATTATTTTAATAAAAGGAGGAAATGTTATTTTTGAATAATAATATTACCTTATATGTTTTTGTATAAGGTGTGTTTGGTTAATATAGTAAATATATTAAAACGTATTTGCTATATGTAATTAAATTGATGGAAACAATTTATTATAATAGAAAATAAACTTATTATCTATTTTCTATAAATAATATATGTACATGTGTCGTACATATAGTTATTTGATATTATATTAAGAATAATATCATGAGACAATAAGTAAATTATTTTCTAATAACGAATGTGCTTATTTGGAGAAAACATAATATTTATGTTATGGCAAAATACATAATTTTAAATGTATTTTCAAGGGAGTTTAATTAATGAAAGGAAACTAAGTTATTTTAATATATTAAATAACTTAAGTTATTATTTGATCGTGAATATTATTATTGGAATAATTAATAGAGTATATATTAATTATTATAAACGTAAAGGTTATACTTATTATAAGTATAATTAATTGAAGTAGTTTAGCATTTTAATAGCTTGAGTTATTATATTTTCGTAAAGGTTATATATAATATTTGAATATTCGATTTGTAAAATATTTATATGTGGACCTTGGATTTAATAGTTCTAATTTAATTGAACAGGTTATAAGTAGTAATGTGGTGAGAAATGAGTAAGTGATGAGAATAATGATAAGCTTAAGTTTGAGCTTGTGAGAGATGCCTTGTGTGGCACAATAATAGATTCGGTAATGAATTGACAATTTAATGATGGAGGAATTATTAATTAAACAATTAATCTAAATTAATTGTTAATTGTTATTATGATAGTATGTTAAATTATTATGGCTAGTGATAATATAATAATAAGGAAATCGATTATAAGTATAATCGGATTTGTGATGAGATAAATTGTCTTCTAATATTAATTATTGTTATGAATAATATACTATTATCAAGTAATTAATTGATAATATGATGATTAATGAGTAAATGATTTATAAATATAAAAAGATTTATATTTATTTAACGTGATAATAAATCATATAAAGTATTAATCAATTAGCGTGGGAATTATAATTCCATGGATTAATGAGAAATGGATTAATTAATATTATTATTAATTAATTGATAAGATAAGTAATTTATTAATTTCTATGTGCAACCATGCGATATTAAAGTATAACGTATGATAGTTAACTATATGTTATGCGAAGTATAAAGTGCAATGCGACTATGCTATATGTGAATATAAACTATATAATAAAGTTATTGAGTTGTAATAGGTACATGAAATGTGGGTTTGACAATGTGTATATTAAGTATATAATAAAATAATATATCATAAATATATGGTAAACAATTACTGAATTTACTAATAGATGAGACAATACACTGTGATGATACCCGATAGAATTATATCCGGTAGAATGAAATGTACATGAATTTATATGTGAAAGTTAAAATTTAATACATGATAGTATTATTGAGACTACATTGTGACACATTAATTTATAACTTAAGTTATATGAAATGAATGCGTATAACTTAAATGTATATGTAATGTATATATATAACCCAAGTATGGTATACACTATATATAACAATAGTAAGTTAATTTGCAAGTTGCTGAGTTATATTTACTGTGTCCCAATTTGAGTGCCCATTCTCCACTTCTCTTCACGTGAAGCCTAGCCTACACTACTCTCCTCTCAAATTCATCAATCCTAGCTAATGAGTATGGGGGGAGTGGGATTGATGATGGATTACACCAACTCCTCACCAACTATTTGTTAACCATTGTGCATTCTTGAAATCTTTTGGTTTGGTTTGGAAGGTAAGAGCATTGTCTGTGTATCAATTGGCTTATAAATATAGCCTCCCTTCCTCTCATTTTCTTTTGCTGAGAATTCTGTGTAGTAAGGCTAGTGAATATAGCATTATTATTAGTAAGTTACTGTGAGAGTTATTAGCGAGGGAGAATTTGTTTAGCAGCAAGTTAACTTCCCTTTTTGTAGAGGTATATTTCCTATTCTTGATTCTTCAATGTCAACTTCTTAATTTTACTAAATAAGATGTTAAGTTGATTTGGAAAATGTTGTTAACTGCTATATAAGATTGTAAACACGTTAGTTATGTAATATGGCTGGTGTAGAATCGAATTGATAAGAAAATTTTGAGTTTGGGCTAAGTTCTGCCGAAGCAGAGCAGTCACTGTCTCTGGCCGGCCAGTGGCGCAGCTGCGCCAGTTTTGTACTGGCCAGCAGCGCAGCTGCGCCGGGTACCAGACTTGAGTTGGGCAAGGCCCTGCGCAGCTGCGCCAGTTTTGAACTGGGGCTCTGCGCAGCTGCGCCGGGACCAGTTTCTGGGTTTTGTTTTCTGTTGCAGGTTCTGTTATATGCTAGCATAAGTTATATAATTAGAACAAGCATGTGGACATAGATAACATACATATATGATTACCTTGATATGAAATGAGCATGTGTAACGATATTAGTACACACGATTGAAGAAAAACTTATAGTTTTGAAATGAAACTTATAGTTTCGATTGTGAACTTGGACACATATGTAATATGTATATAATCTGATATTTTAAACATGATAGTATGGTTTATATTGACATGAAATGCATGCTTAAAGTATTAACCGTACACTAGTATTAGAAGTTAAGACAATTTTCGAAATGATAAACTTAAGACTTTCGAAAACGAACTTAACCAAGACTAATGTCTTTTAGATTCTGACCATTTGAGAATATTTATGTGGTTTAAATATGAGTTTCTAGTGTATATGAAATACATATAGATGCCATGCATGTACTATAATTCCTTGTTGACTTAGTGTGATTTCCGATGAAAAGCTAAGGGCATCAATTACCATATGAATTATGTTGTGATCATGCAAGCATATGCATTAGGATGTCATTATGCCTATAGACATGTTGACATGAGCATCATTTGATGGAGCATGGATATCACCTATGCCAACGTATTCAAGAAATAAAATTCTAAAGCATAAACTATGTGATTAACATATACATATGTGATGAACGCACGAGCATGTATACTTAGTATTGTTTAGCCTCGTGGTGTGTTGATATGACTTTAGTAATGGACCATTAGTAACGTGGGCTTGATTTATTTAAAGTTTATCGGCATGAATGCCATATGATTTTGACTTATAATGAGCATGCTAGGTTTTAAAACTTGAGTTAATGCCCTTATATACATGTATACATGATGAACATAGTAGCCTTGCATGACTAGTTAAGTATGACAAGGATTTTGAAAGGTGAAACTTAGAAAGTTTGAATGTAATGGTTTCGATAAGATTTGAGAAACGTAAGAGCAATATGGATTGTAGATTTATGAGTTTGCAATATGTGTCAAACACTTAAATAGTTAAGTGGTTAATATTGATATTGAGTATGGTTAAGATATCACTATACGTACCTAACGATACTAAGCGTATGATATGAAAGTGAAACAAGGTTCTAAGAAACAAGTTAGACAACAATGTAACCTTTATTATTACATTGAGAATGTATGGAAGTGTATAACTGATGGGTGTGATCTCTATGATTAATATAACTGTGTAGGATTACACAAAGTGCAGAGATTCTTAAGCAGTTAAGTCGTAGTTGTTAAACTACGAATCAGGCAAGTCTTTCAGTTCCTATTTGATATATGAATTCAATAACTGTTAGTTGAATTATATTATGATGTGATAATGTGAACTTATATATGAACTGTATATGTGATATAAATGAGATTGAAAGTTGATCTTTGATGATATACTTGTTATGTGAAAAGTAACATGCGTAGTAAATATAAACAATTTATAAATGCATGAACTGAGTATGATGTTATATGCTATGTGATGCATGAGGACTGTTAGAATTGCTGAGCTGTCGAGCTCACTCTTGCAAATAACCACTTTTGCAGGTTAAGGATTCACGGTAAAGATTTCGTGCTTCTTGATTGATAAAGATAGATAGTATCGCATTGAAGAATATTACTTAGATTATTGTCTGGACCATATTTAGATTCTAGATGATGTACTCGATAGTTGCTTACACTGTTTAATACTTGTTGTATTGTAAGAATGTATTAATTAATACATAGAGGATATCGAGTTGAGTTGTAAATGTTTATACGATAACTCAGATAAGAAGGAATCATATTATATAGTTAATTCAAGATTTGTAATTGGTATCAAAGTTATGGAATCAATAAAAAGATTTTTATTCAAAGGATATTAAAAAGTTTAAATTATTCCGTATTTTAGTAATATCGAATATGATGTAAAGACGAGATCTTGGATATGAATAGAATTTATATTCTAAATTATAATAAACAAAGTTGTATTTTTTTACTAATGATTAAAAGATGTAATAGTTTGACGATAGTAGTATCGTGACTGCACCGAATTCGAGGTTTCGAAGGAACGTGGATTTGGGGGCGTCACAGGTTGGTATCAAAGCTGTAGGTTATAAACCTTAGGTAAATGTACCTTAGACTATAACCTGAGAGAGTGAAAGATAAGATTAAAATATATACGTGAAGATTCAAAGAAGAATCTCGAAGTATCTAGAGAATGAGAATCAGGAGTTTCCTAACTCCGGTAATAAAAATGTTAAGATGATGTCTATAAGATGTATATGACAAAGATAATGAGAATGAACTCAGATGGAGTTTGGTTGATAATAGGGAAAGAACCCTAAGGTATAGTGATGATCACGACGTGATCAGATTGAACTGTGAAATGATAGATAGTCTGTAATGACTAAGTATGTATAGCTTGATGCTATAAGAGAATGTACTATGATAAAGTACGAGATGAACTCATGAGGAGTTGTATGTGGTGAAACGTAGAAAGCTCGTAATGAGCAAGTGATAGAGTGAGATATAGTTAAGTGTTGGAATTCCATTGAGGACTCGTGTGATGGCTTAGTTGTACAAACTTTTGTATGGGCAGAAGTTTTGTGCTTGCATTGAGTGCGTCACATTGATAATCGTTGGAATGTTAGTGTCACGGTATCATTATACATATGGCGGAAAGGTGATTCTTTTTTCATATTTATTTTGATAGATAGAGATTTCTAAGATATAATTAGATAATATTAAGATTAGGTGCGAGTTCTTGAGACTCATGCCTATGACAAGTTCGTGACTCATAATCGTATGGTGGGACCCCTCAGCGAATGGACGATTTTGGTCTGACTAGGATAAGTTCCTCAACCCATATGATTGTGGTAAGTTCCTGAACTTCCATGGTGTGGTAAGTTGGTGAACTGTACTGAGAATAGATATATTATATAAGAGTTTTGGAATAGTAAGCATTGATGGTGGTAAGAGATTGAAGCGATGGAGAAATTGGATTTTCCTAAATCCTCTAGCTACGCTAGATTTTCAATAATTATTGACTTCGTGCTAGTGTTTGCACTTCGGTTTTCTTGAGAAAACATTGGGTCAGGTAACTGAACTAATGAGTTTTAAAAAAACAACACCGTTATTCGTATGTCTACGCTATTTGTTTCGGCTAAGACAAAAATGATTTGACAATCTTTCAAAATATATTTTAACCATGTGCATCATTTGATATGATGTAGAATGGTAAACGATGGAGTCATCAATGCAATCGAACCTAGTGTTGGTTGTGATCGAAAGATCGTCAGCCCACTATGGTATGTTGTAATATGACAAAGTCATAAAATGGCGGAATCCTCAACGTACTACTAATCTAGTATGGTATCATGACGTCATAAAAGAATTTTTGGTTTTCTTGTAAATTATAAAGAAGGTCAATTAAGTTGACTAAATTATTTTGATTGATGTCCGAATTGTTGATGAGAGTCTAAGCTATTTGATTCGGCTAGGCGACTGTTGAAAAGAGATTATAGAATTCAAGCATTTTTGTGTATTTATGCCAAACCAGATTGCTCTGGTGCGGATTTAGATGTTAAAAAGCTGAGGTGAACAACCCTATAAAGGGGACATGTTTTCAGGGACAATGGTTCTGAGCGTAACGCATATAGTCATTACAAAACACTACGTTGCGGCCCAACATAGTGGTACAATAGGTTGGCCACCTAGAGTACGCGTGGAGAGTGTTTTCAGTCTTTGTGATTGATAAACACTCTGGTTTGCGGTGTGAAGAATTGTGTTGAAGCATTAGTAAACCTGTGGAAAAGTTCACGGTCTTGTGACCCCTCAGCATAAATTGGAATCTGAGTTATTCATACTATTTCCCGATTATTGAAAAATCGTGGAAGATTCTTATTCTTCTAAAGGATGAATGTAGTAAGTAGAATGTTCCTTAGAAAGGAGAAAGTAGTAGAATGAGATTGAGAAAGTTATAGTAATAAAACTTCTGAAAAGAGAATGAATAAAATTATTCAAGAGAATATGTAATAATCGGAATAACACCGAGTAGAGGAAGTTTCGGTGATTCCGAGGACGGAACTCTTATAAGGGGGAGAGGATGTAAGAACCCGAATTTTCAGAAATTATTAAATAAGGATTTAATAAATAAAATTCTTAAACTGTGAGATGGGTTCGAATAATAATATATATATATATGTGATATGAGGTATATGGTATTATATTACATAGGATAATATGGACTATGTAAAATGTGTTTTTGTGATTTATAAATATATTATTAATATATATTTGTTACTTATCGTAGAGACGATTCAGTTGAGATAAAGGAAGTGGATAAATTCCTATCGATATTAAATAATTTATAGAATTATTTTATCATAGCAAGTTGGTGACATTAAATGTCCTTAATGTATAATCACCATATTCTTGAGTATGTGTATTAATAACTAGTATGTTTATAATATAGGTTATTAATAGCACTTAAGCTATCCGTGAATAGGTTTGGATAGTGAAGCATGAGTTAGTTAAGGAATTAACTAATAAGAATAAATATTAGTTAATATAAGTTGTGAGTTATATTATGGAATAATATAATGAGAGTATTGAACCTTAATTAACTATGATGATATAGTACAGTGTTTAATTTACTTAAGTAAATGAGTGAATTAATATGTGTGTTGAATATGTAATTATAGTTGGTACTTTTATATATATTACTTAGAATAGTAATATGTGAGAAAATCTAATGTGCGAATAACGTTAAATATATATACGTTATTAAAGGGAGATGGAAATCATTATACCTTTAAATGAATATTTGAAGAAATTATTTTGGGAACAATTTATAGAAAAGAAAGAGATATGATTTTTCTAATAAAGGATATTAAAATAGTTTCTAATGTTGAATTATTTTAATAAAAGGAGGAAATGTTATTTTTGAATAATAATATTACCTTATATGTTTTTGTATAAGGTGTGTTTGGTTAATATAGTAAATATATTAAAACGTATTTGCTATATGTAATTAAATTGATGAAAAAATTTATTATAATAGAAAATAAACTTATTATCTATTTTCTATATATAATATATGTACATGTGTCGTACATATAGTTATTTGATATTATATTAAGAATAATACCATAAGACAATAAGTAAATTATTTTCTAATAACGAATGTGCTTATTTGGAGAAAACATAATATTTATGTTATGGCAAAATACATAATTTTAAATGTATTTTCAAGGGAGTTTAATTAATGAAAGGAAACTAAGTTATTTTAATATATTAAATAACTTAAGTTATTATTTGATCGTGAATATTATTATTGGAATAATTAATAGAGTATATATTAATTATTATAAGCGTAAAGGTTATACTTATTATAAGTATAATTAATTGAAGTAGTTTAGCATTTTAATAGCTTGAGTTATTATATTTTCGTAAAGGTTATATATAATATTTGAATATTCGATTTGTAAAATATTTATATGTGGACCTTGGATTTAATAGTTCTAATTTAATTGAACAGGTTATAAGTAGTAATGTGGTGAGAAATGAGTAAGTGATGAGAATAATGATAAGCTTAAGTTTGAGCTTGTGAGAGATGCCTTGTGTGGCACAATAATAGACTCGGTAATGAATTGACTAATTTAATGATGGAGGAATTATTAATTAAACAATTAATCTAAATTAATTGTTAATTGTTATTATGATAGTATGTTAAATTATTATGGCTAGTGATAGTATAATAATAAGGAAATCGATTATAAGTATAATCGGATTTGTGATGAGATAAATTATCTTCTAATATTAATTATTGTTATGAACAATATACTATTATCAAGTAATTAATTGATAATATGATGATTAATGAGTAAATGATTTATAAATATAAAAAGATTTATATTTATTTAACGTGATAATAAATCATATAAAGTGTTAATCAATTAGCGTGAGAATTATAATTTCATGGATTAATGAGAAATGGATTAATTAATATTATTATTAATTAATTGATAAGATAAGTAATTTATTAATTTCTATGTGCAACCATGCGATATTAAAGTATAACGTATGATAGTTAACTATATGTTATGCGAAGTATAAAGTGCAATGCGACTATGCTATATATGAATATAAACTATATAGTAAAGTTATTGAGTTGTAATAGGTACATGAAATGTGGGTTTGACAATGTGTATATTAAGTATACAATAAAATAATATATCATAAATATATGGTAAACAATTATTGAATTTACTAATAGAGGAGACAATACACTGTGATGATACCCGATAGAATTATATCCGGTAGAATGAAATGTATATGAATTTATATGTGCAAGTTAAAATTTAATACATGATAGTATTATTGAGACTACATTGTGACACATTAATTTATAACTTAAGTTATATGAAATGAATGCGTATAACTTAAATGTATATGTAATGTATATATATAACCCAAGTATGGTATACACTATATATAACAATAGTAAGTTAATTTGCAAGTTGCTGAGTTATATTTACTGTGTCCCAATTTGAGTGCCCATTCTCCACTTCTCTTCACGTGAAGCCTAGCCTACACTACTCTCCTCTCAAATTCATCAATCCTAGCTAATGAGTATGGGGGGAGTGGGATTGATGATGGATTACACCAACTCCTCACCAACTATTTGTTAACCATTGTGCATTCTTGAAATCTTTTGGTTTGGTTTGGAAGGTAAGAGCATTGTCTGTGTATCAATTGGCTTATAAATATAGCCTCCCTTCCTCTCATTTTCTTTTGCTGAGAATTCTGTGTAGTAAGGCTAGTGAATATAGCATTATTATGAGTAAGTTACTGTGAGAGTTATTAGCGAGGGAGAATTTGTTTAGCAGCAAGTTAACTTCCCTTTTTGTAGAGGTATATTTCCTATTCTTGATTCTTCAATGTCAACTTCTTAATTTTACTAAATAAGATGTTAAGTTGATTTGGAAAATGTTGTTAACTGCTATATAAGATTGTAAACACGTTAGTCATGTAATATGGCTGGTGTAGAATCGAATTGATAAGAAAATTTTGAGTTTGGGCTAAGTTCTGCCGAAGCAGAGCAGTCACTGTCTCTGGCCGGCCAGTGGCGCAGCTGCGCCAGTTTTGTACTGGCCAGCAGCGCAGCTGCGCCGGTACCAGACTTGAGTTGGGCAAGGCCCTGCGCAGCTGCGCCAGTTTTGAACTGGGGCTCTGCGCAGCTGCGCCGGGACCAGTTTCTGGGTTTTGTTTTCTGTTGCAGGTTCTGTTATATGCTAGCATAAGTTATATAATTAGAACAAGCATGTGGACATAGATAACATACATATATGATTACCTTGATATGAAATGAGCATGTGTAACGATATTAGTACACACGATTGAAGAAAAACTTATAGTTTTGAAATGAAACTTATAGTTTCGATTGTGAACTTGGACACATATGTAATATGTATATAATCTGATATTTTAAACATGATAGTATGGTTTATATTGACATGAAATGCATGCTTAAAGTATTAACCGTACACTAGTATTAGAAGTTAAGACAATTTTCGAAATGATAAACTTAAGACTTTCGAAAACGAACTTAACCAAGACTAATGTCTTTTAGATTCTGACCATTTGAGAATATTTATGTGGTTTAAATATGAGTTTCTAGTGTATATGAAATACATATAGATGCCATGCATGTACTATAATTCCTTGTTGACTTAGTGTGATTTCCGATTAAAAGCTAAGGACATCAATTACCATATGAATTATGTTGTGATCATGCAAGTATATGCATTAGGATGTCATTATGCCTATAGACATGTTGACATGAGCATCATTTGATGGAGCATGGATATCACCTATGCCAACGTATTCAAGAAATAAAATTCTAAAGCATAAACTATGTAATTAACATATACATGTGTGATGAACGCACGAGCATGTATACTTAGTATTGTTTAGCCTCGTGGTGTGTTGATATGACTTTAGTAATGGACCATTAGTAACGTGGGCTTGATTTATTTAAAGTTTATCGGCATGAATGCCATATGATTTTGACTTATAATGAGCATGCTAGGTTTTAAAACTTGAGTTAATGCCCTTATATACATGTATACATGATGAACATAGTAGCCTTGCATGACTAGTTAAGTATGACAAGGATTTTGAAAGGTGAAACTTAGAAAGTTTGAATGTAATGGTTTCGATAAGATTTGAGAAACGTAAGAGCAATATGGATTGTAGATTTATGAGTTTGCAATATGTGTCAAACACTTAAATAGTTAAGTGGTTAATATTGATATTGAGTATGGTTAAGATATCACTATACGTACCTAACGATACTAAGCGTATGATATGAAAGTGAAACAAGGTTCTAAGAAACAAGTTAGACAACAATGTAACCTTTATTATTACATTGAGAATGTATGGAAGTGTATAACTGATGGGTGTGATCTCTATGATTAATATAACTGTGTAGGATTACACAAAGTGCAGAGATTCTTAAGCAGTTAAGTCGTAGTTGTTAAACTACGAATCAGGCAAGTCTTTCAGTTCCTATTTGATATATGAATTCAATAACTGTTAGTTGAATTATATTATGATGTGATAATGTGAACTTATATATGAACTGTATATGTGATATAAATGAGATTGAAAGTTGATCTTTGATGATATACTTGTTATGTGAAAAGTAACATGCGTAGTAAATATAAACAATTTATAAATGCATGAACTGAGTATGATGTTATATGCTATGTGATGCATGAGGACTGTTAGAATTGCTGAGCTGTCGAGCTCACTCTTGCAAATAACCACTTTTGCAGGTTAAGGATTCACGGTAAAGATTTCGTGCTTCTTGATTGATAAAGATAGATAGTATCGCATTGAAGAATATTACTTAGATTATTGTCTGGACCATATTTAGATTCTAGATGATGTACTCGATAGTTGCTTACACTGTTTAATACTTGTTGTATTGTAAGAATGTATTAATTAATACATAGAGGATATCGAGTTGAGTTGTAAATGTTTATACGATAACTCAGATAAGAAGGAATCATATTATATAGTTAATTCAAGATTTGTAATTGGTATCAAAGTTATGGAATCAATAAAAAGATTTTTATTCAAAGGATATTGAAAAGTTTAAATTATTCCGTATTTTAGTAATATCGAATATGATGTAAAGACGAGATCTTGGATATGAATAGAATTTATATTCTAAATTATAATAAACAAAGTTGTATTTTTTTACTAATGATTAAAAGATGTAATAGTTTGACGATAGTAGTATCGTGACTGCACCGAATTCGAGGTTTCGAAGGAACGTGGATTTGGGGGCGTCACAGGTTGGTATCAAAGCTGTAGGTTATAAACCTTAGGTAAATGTACCTTAGACTATAACCTGAGAGAGTGAAAGATAAGATTAAAATATATACGTGAAGATTCAAAGAAGAATCTCGAAGTATCTAGAGAATGAGAATCAGGAGTTTCCTAACTCCGGTAATAAAAATGTTAAGATGATGTCTATAAGATGTATATGACAAAGATAATGAGAATGAACTCAGATGGAGTTTGGTTGATAATAGGGAAAGAACCCTAAGGTATAGTGATGATCACGACGTGATCAGATTGAACTGTGAAATGATAGATAGTCTGTAATGACTAAGTATGTATAGCTTGATGCTATAAGAGAATGTACTATGATAAAGTACGAGATGAACTCATGAGGAGTTGTATGTGGTGAAACGTAGAAAGCTCGTAATGAGCAAGTGATAGAGTGAGATATAGTTAAGTGTTGGAATTCCATTGAGGACTCGTGTGATGGCTTAGTTGTACAAACTTTTGTATGGGCAGAAGTTTTGTGCTTGCATTGAGTGCGTCACATTGATAATCGTTGGAATGTTAGTGTCACGGTATCATTATACATATGGCGGAAAGGTGATTCTTTTTTCATATTTATTTTGATAGATAGAGATTTCTAAGATATAATTAGATAATATTAAGATTAGGTGCGAGTTCTTGAGACTCATGCCTATGACAAGTTCGTGACTCATAATCGTATGGTGGGACCCCTCAGCGAATGGACGATTTTGGTCTGACTAGGATAAGTTCCTCAACCCATATGATTGTGGTAAGTTCCTGAACTTCCATGGTGTGGTAAGTTGGTGAACTGTACTGAGAATAGATATATTATATAAGAGTTTTGGAATAGTAAGCATTGATGGTGGTAAGAGATTGAAGCGATGGAGAAATTGGATTTTCCTAAATCCTCTAGCTACGCTAGATTTTCAATAATTATTGACTTCGTGCTAGTGTTTGCACTTCGGTTTTCTTGAGAAAACATTGGGTCAGGTAACTGAACTAATGAGTTTTAAAAAAACAACACCGTTATTCGTATGTCTACGCTATTTGTTTCGGCTAAGACAAAAATGATTTGACAATCTTTCAAAATATATTTTAACCATGTGCATCATTTGATATGATGTAGAATGGTAAACGATGGAGTCATCAATGCAATCGAACCTAGTGTTGGTTGTGATCGAAAGATCGTCAGCCCACTATGGTATGTTGTAATATGACAAAGTCATAAAATGGCGGAATCCTCAACGTACTACTAATCTAGTATGGTATCATGACGTCATAAAAGAATTTTTGGTTTTCTTGTAAATTATAAAGAAGGTCAATTAAGTTGACTAAATTATTTTGATTGATGTCCGAATTGTTGATGAGAGTCTAAGCTATTTGATTCGGCTAGGCGACTGTTGAAAAGAGATTATAGAATTCAAGCATTTTTGTGTATTTATGCCAAACCAGATTGCTCTGGTGCGGATTTAGATGTTAAAAAGCTGAGGTGAACAACCCTATAAAGGGGACATGTTTTCAGGGACAATGGTTCTGAGCGTAACGCATATAGTCATTACAAAACACTACGTTGCGGCCCAACATAGTGGTACAATAGGTTGGCCACCTAGAGTACGCGTGGAGAGTGTTTTCAGTCTTTGTGATTGATAAACACTCTGGTTTGCGGTGTGAAGAATTGTGTTGAAGCATTAGTAAACCTGTGGAAAAGTTCACGGTCTTGTGACCCCTCAGCATAAATTGGAATCTGAGTTATTCATACTATTTCCCGATTATTGAAAAATCGTGGAAGATTCTTATTCTTCTAAAGGATGAATGTAGTAAGTAGAATGTTCCTTAGAAAGGAGAAAGTAGTAGAATGAGATTGAGAAAGTTATAGTAATAAAACTTCTGAAAAGAGAATGAATAAAATTATTCAAGAGAATATGTAATAATCGGAATAACACCGAGTAGAGGAAGTTTCGGTGATTCCGAGGACGGAACTCTTATAAGGGGGAGAGGATGTAAGAACCCGAATTTTCAGAAATTATTAAATAAGGATTTAATAAATAAAATTCTTAAACTGTGAGATGGGTTCGAATAATAATATATATATGTGATATGAGGTATATGGTATTATATTACATAGGATAATATGGACTATGTAAAATGTGTTTTTGTGATTTATAAATATATTATTAATATATATTTGTTACTTATCGTAGAGACGATTCAGTTGAGATAAAGGAAGTGGATAAATTCCTATCGATATTAAATAATTTATAGAATTATTTTATCATAGCAAGTTGGTGACATTAAATGTCCTTAATGTATAATCACCATATTCTTGAGTATGTGTATTAATAACTAGTATGTTTATAATATAGGTTATTAATAGCACTTAAGCTATCCGTGAATAGGTTTGGATAGTGAATCATGAGTTAGTTAAGGAATTAACTAATAAGAATAAATATTAGTTAATATAAGTTGTGAGTTATATTATGGAATAATATAATGAGAGTATTGAACCTTAATTAACTATGATGATATAGTACAGTGTTTAATTTACTTAAGTAAATGAGTGAATTAATATGTGTGTTGAATATGTAATTATAGTTGGTACTTTTATATATATTACTTAGAATAGTAATATGTGAGAAAATCTAATGTGCGAATAACGTTAAATATATATACGTTATTAAAGGGAGATGGAAATCATTATACCTTTAAATGAATATTTGAAGAAATTATTTTGGGAACAATTTATAGAAAAGAAAGAGATATGATTTTTCTAATAAAGGATATTAAAATAGTTTCTAATGTTGAATTATTTTAATAAAAGGAGGAAATGTTATTTTTGAATAATAATATTACCTTATATGTTTTTGTATAAGGTGTGTTTGGTTAATATAGTAAATATATTAAAACGTATTTGCTATATGTAATTAAATTGATGAAAAAATTTATTATAATAGAAAATAAACTTATTATCTATTTTCTATATATAATATATGTACATGTGTCGTACATATAGTTATTTGATATTATATTAAGAATAATACCATAAGACAATAAGTAAATTATTTTCTAATAACGAATGTGCTTATTTGGAGAAAACATAATATTTATGTTATGGCAAAATACATAATTTTAAATGTATTTTCAAGGGAGTTTAATTAATGAAAGGAAACTAAGTTATTTTAATATATTAAATAACTTAAGTTATTATTTGATCGTGAATATTATTATTGGAATAATTAATAGAGTATATATTAATTATTATAAGCGTAAAGGTTATACTTATTATAAGTATAATTAATTGAAGTAGTTTAGCATTTTAATAGCTTGAGTTATTATATTTTCGTAAAGGTTATATATAATATTTGAATATTCGATTTGTAAAATATTTATATGTGGACCTTGGATTTAATAGTTCTAATTTAATTGAACAGGTTATAAGTAGTAATGTGGTGAGAAATGAGTAAGTGATGAGAATAATGATAAGCTTAAGTTTGAGCTTGTGAGAGATGCCTTGTGTGGCACAATAATAGACTCGGTAATGAATTGACTAATTTAATGATGGAGGAATTATTAATTAAACAATTAATCTAAATTAATTGTTAATTGTTATTATGATAGTATGTTAAATTATTATGGCTAGTGATAGTATAATAATAAGGAAATCGATTATAAGTATAATCGGATTTGTGATGAGATAAATTATCTTCTAATATTAATTATTGTTATGAACAATATACTATTATCAAGTAATTAATTGATAATATGATGATTAATGAGTAAATGATTTATAAATATAAAAAGATTTATATTTATTTAACGTGATAATAAATCATATAAAGTGTTAATCAATTAGCGTGAGAATTATAATTTCATGGATTAATGAGAAATGGATTAATTAATATTATTATTAATTAATTGATAAGATAAGTAATTTATTAATTTCTATGTGCAACCATGCGATATTAAAGTATAACGTATGATAGTTAACTATATGTTATGCGAAGTATAAAGTGCAATGCGACTATGCTATATATGAATATAAACTATATAGTAAAGTTATTGAGTTGTAATAGGTACATGAAATGTGGGTTTGACAATGTGTATATTAAGTATACAATAAAATAATATATCATAAATATATGGTAAACAATTATTGAATTTACTAATAGAGGAGACAATACACTGTGATGATACCCGATAGAATTATATCCGGTAGAATGAAATGTATATGAATTTATATGTGCAAGTTAAAATTTAATACATGATAGTATTATTGAGACTACATTGTGACACATTAATTTATAACTTAAGTTATATGAAATGAATGCGTATAACTTAAATGTATATGTAATGTATATATATAACCCAAGTATGGTATACACTATATATAACAATAGTAAGTTAATTTGCAAGTTGCTGAGTTATATTTACTGTGTCCCAATTTGAGTGCCCATTCTCCACTTCTCTTCACGTGAAGCCTAGCCTACACTACTCTCCTCTCAAATTCATCAATCCTAGCTAATGAGTATGGGGGGAGTGGGATTGATGATGGATTACACCAACTCCTCACCAACTATTTGTTAACCATTGTGCATTCTTGAAATCTTTTGGTTTGGTTTGGAAGGTAAGAGCATTGTCTGTGTATCAATTGGCTTATAAATATAGCCTCCCTTCCTCTCATTTTCTTTTGCTGAGAATTCTGTGTAGTAAGGCTAGTGAATATAGCATTATTATGAGTAAGTTACTGTGAGAGTTATTAGCGAGGGAGAATTTGTTTAGCAGCAAGTTAACTTCCCTTTTTGTAGAGGTATATTTCCTATTCTTGATTCTTCAATGTCAACTTCTTAATTTTACTAAATAAGATGTTAAGTTGATTTGGAAAATGTTGTTAACTGCTATATAAGATTGTAAACACGTTAGTCATGTAATATGGCTGGTGTAGAATCGAATTGATAAGAAAATTTTGAGTTTGGGCTAAGTTCTGCCGAAGCAGAGCAGTCACTGTCTCTGGCCGGCCAGTGGCGCAGCTGCGCCAGTTTTGTACTGGCCAGCAGCGCAGCTGCGCCGGTACCAGACTTGAGTTGGGCAAGGCCCTGCGCAGCTGCGCCAGTTTTGAACTGGGGCTCTGCGCAGCTGCGCCGGGACCAGTTTCTGGGTTTTGTTTTCTGTTGCAGGTTCTGTTATATGCTAGCATAAGTTATATAATTAGAACAAGCATGTGGACATAGATAACATACATATATGATTACCTTGATATGAAATGAGCATGTGTAACGATATTAGTACACACGATTGAAGAAAAACTTATAGTTTTGAAATGAAACTTATAGTTTCGATTGTGAACTTGGACACATATGTAATATGTATATAATCTGATATTTTAAACATGATAGTATGGTTTATATTGACATGAAATGCATGCTTAAAGTATTAACCGTACACTAGTATTAGAAGTTAAGACAATTTTCGAAATGATAAACTTAAGACTTTCGAAAACGAACTTAACCAAGACTAATGTCTTTTAGATTCTGACCATTTGAGAATATTTATGTGGTTTAAATATGAGTTTCTAGTGTATATGAAATACATATAGATGCCATGCATGTACTATAATTCCTTGTTGACTTAGTGTGATTTCCGATTAAAAGCTAAGGACATCAATTACCATATGAATTATGTTGTGATCATGCAAGTATATGCATTAGGATGTCATTATGCCTATAGACATGTTGACATGAGCATCATTTGATGGAGCATGGATATCACCTATGCCAACGTATTCAAGAAATAAAATTCTAAAGAATAAACTATGTAATTAACATATACATGTGTGATGAACGCACGAGCATGTATACTTAGTATTGTTTAGCCTCGTGGTGTGTTGATATGACTTTAGTAATGGACCATTAGTAACGTGGGCTTGATTTATTTAAAGTTTATCGGCATGAATGCCATATGATTTTGACTTATAATGAGCATGCTAGGTTTTAAAACTTGAGTTAATGCCCTTATATACATGTATACATGATGAACATAGTAGCCTTGCATGACTAGTTAAGTATGACAAGGATTTTGAAAGGTGAAACTTAGAAAGTTTGAATGTAATGGTTTCGATAAGATTTGAGAAACGTAAGAGCAATATGGATTGTAGATTTATGAGTTTGCAATATGTGTCGAACACTTAAATAGTTAAGTGGTTAATATTGATATTGAGTATGGTTAAGATATCACTATACGTACCTAACGATACTAAGCGTATGATATGAAAGTGAAACAAGGTTCTAAGAAACAAGTTAGACAACAATGTAACCTTTATTATTACATTGAGAATGTATGGAAGTGTATAACTGATGGGTGTGATCTCTATGATTAATATAACTGTGTAGGATTACACAAAGTGCAGAGATTCTTAAGCAGTTAAGTCGTAGTTGTTAAACTACGAATCAGGCAAGTCTTTCAGTTCCTATTTGATATATGAATTCAATAACTGTTAGTTGAATTATATTATGATGTGATAATGTGAACTTATATATGAACTGTATATGTGATATAAATGAGATTGAAAGTTGATCTTTGATGATATACTTGTTATGTGAAAAGTAACATGCGTAGTAAATATAAACAATTTATAAATGCATGAACTGAGTATGATGTTATATGCTATGTGATGCATGAGGACTGTTAGAATTGCTGAGCTGTCGAGCTCACTCTTGCAAATAACCACTTTTGCAAGTTAAGGATTCACGGTAAAGATTTCGTGCTTCTTGATTGATAAAGATAGATAGTATCGCATTGAAGAATATTACTTAGATTATTGTCTGGACCATATTTAGATTCTAGATGATGTACTCGATAGTTGCTTACACTGTTTAATACTTGTTGTATTGTAAGAATGTATTAATTAATACATAGAGGATATCGAGTTGAGTTGTAAATATTTATACGATAACTCAGATAAGAAGGAATCATATTATATAGTTAATTCAAGATTTGTAATTGGTATCAAAGTTATGGAATCAATAAAAAGATTTTTATTCAAAGGATATTGAAAAGTTTAAATTATTCCGTATTTTAGTAATATCGAATATGATGTAAAGACGAGATCTTGGATATGAATAGAATTTATATTCTAAATTATAATAAACAAAGTTGTATTCTTTTACTAATGATTAAAAGATGTAATAGTTTGACGATAATAGTATCGTGACTGCACCGAATTTGAGGTTTCGAAGGAACGTGGGTTTGGGGGCGTCACAGAGGCCAGCGGGACCGGGCCTACTCGGGATCCGCAGATAGACCCGCCGCTGCCGCAGGTAGAGCCTGGCTCCCTGGTCTATAGATAAGACCCCCCATCAGTCGAGAAGAAAAAAGAAAGAGAAAAAGAGAGGAAATTTTGTCCATTTTAGCTCTTAACCCTACCTACGGTGCTCCAAACTTCAATTTAACTCTTCTAAAACACTTGTATATATATATATACTAACATATCATGTTTTCACCATTGGAAACAGAGTTTTTAAGCCTACCAAGTGGTTTAAAGCCTCTAGCATTATACACTGTAAGATTTGTTATGATCTGAAGCTTTTTACTGCTTTACCATTTATATATATGAGAGTATATATATATTTATAGCTTCTAGTTTCGCCTGGATCTAAAATCCGTGGCCTTTCTGGATTCAATCTATGTATAATAAGTATATATATATACATTTTAAGTGCTATTTCAGCCTGGATTTAAAATCTGTGGCTTTTATCGCTTTAATATATATATATATATATATATATATATATATATATAAGTATATATATATTTATAAGTGTTATTTAGTCTAGATTGTTAATCTGCGGCATTTTCGGCTTTAATATATATATATATATATATATATATATATATATTTACATTAATTCAGTCATGCCTGGATTATAAATCTGTGACTTTTTTCTGCTTTAATATATATATGTATATATATATTTATATTTATACTAACTCCGTTAGCCTGGATTGCTAATCCCTAGATTTTTCTCGCTTTAATATATATATATATATATATATATATATATATTTATATTTATACTAACTCGTTTGGCCTGGATTGCTAATCTGTGGCCTTTAAGGCTTCAATATATATAAGCATATATATATATATATATATATATATATATATATTTACATTGATCAGTCACGCTTGGATTGTAAATCCGTGGTTCTTTCCAGTATATATAAGTAATATATATTATTTATTCAATGTAATTGAATATCTGTTTTAACTGTTCATTTGATGTAAATCTGTTCTAATTATGTAGAGTTTATTGATTATATTTATCTAAATCTAGCCATATCTCACTTTTAATCGGTTTAAAAGTTGTCAAACTGGAACCGTTGAGCTAGAATGACTAAGATTTATTTAAATCTAGTTTTTTTTTCTAGTTTTATAAATATTAAAGTAACTATGCGACCCTAGATTCGTATCTAGAGGGAACGGGAAGCTTTGGTTACACCCATGCAAGGATTTAACTGATGAATCATTTGTCTTGCGACGTCTAGATTTTAATTTGCATTTTATTTTCAATATCTCTGCTGTGCAGGCCTTTTGATAATATTTTGTGAGCCTAGGAATCACGGGATCTACGATTAATCACATGGATCTAGATTCGATTCTCACAATGGATAACTTTGCATTGTAAATACAGTTTGCCTGCCTTTCTGTAAATGTAAATCAGAGGGACCTTAAAACGGTTATCCGAATTTAAGATCTCAGCATAGTAAATTGTTGTTTGGGGTGCTCGGGTCACTTCGATGGCTTTCAGACCCATAAGGAGACCGACACTTGTATATATATTATTTGGTCGAAGATGCTTTGCATCCCGACAATAAAAATAAAAAACAGTCGAATGCAGAATAAAATGGAAGTATTAAAAGGCTTCAATTCCTATGCGAGCGAAAGGGTTTGAAAATCATCTTTCAAAACATCACTTTCATATCTTATCTAAAAATGGACTTTTCATTAAATCAAACCCTTCCTATATAGGTCCAACGAAGCACAACACTACTTTCAAATAAAGCACTTAGGCTCAATTACTGCTAACACACACACACACACACACTGCAAATAAAATAGGGAAATTGAAAAGACGCGGTAACCGTGTTTCACAGAAGTCGGGGGGTGCCTAACACCTTTCCCCCCCCCCCCCCCGCTTAATCAAGCCCCCGAACTCTATGAATCTCGGTTTTCAAGGCCAAGTTAAACAGAGTCCAGCAATTGGGACTACTTGCAAAATTTTTCAAATAAAACTCGGTTGAGTTGGTGCAACCATTTCAAACATACCAACTGGCGACTCAGTAAAATCAAACTTTTCAAATCGTCGACATTATATGTCGGCCTTTTTCTAAAAATTCACCCTTCAGATCAAACAAATCAAATAAAGGACATAAAGGGTAAAAACACAAAGGGAAAGGGGATCGCCAAAGATTTTTCCCGACGTTGACAGGTGGTGACTCTGCTGGTGACAGTAGAGGGCTTAAGCCGCATTTCAATCTTTTCAAGAATTCTCTTTTTATCTACATGTGTGTGGATGCTGTGTTTACATTGAACGGATATAAATAATTGTTTTACTGGTTTAAATATTAGTTCTTCGCACAATGTCATCATTTCATACGGTGAGACACGTTGTATGTGAATGTATGTTGTTTGATTCCTCCGCCAGGAGGCGAACTCGTCGGCGTTTGATTTTTTTGGACTCAAAGGAGACTAATCATGTGGGGCTCAGGAAAGGCGCCACTCAGATCCGCTCCAATTGAAAGAACGGATTAATTTCCCCTCTATGAAATTGCTATGATCTGGGAACCTTCATGCCGAAAAGCCGTGAGAGTAGCCTAAGATAGGTCAACCTCTGATAAACCAAAGTCGAAGGGGAGTCTCTTCATGCCTTCCCCGTTCAAATTCTATATAAATTCAATGTAAATTTTAAATTCCATGTAATTATCAAATAAATGTAAATACACATTCCATTTCTTGTTAATTTTATTAAATCCTGCCATGCTGTCCTGTCATCAAAACAACTGAACTTTATTTTACAGGAAAAGATTAAAAAAAATTAAAAAAAATAATGCATTGCATAGCATGTATCCTGTTAATATATACATCAAAATTAACATACCTACTTTTATTGTAGGAAAAAATTGGTCCCGTAACTAGATCAAAGTCTAAAAAGGCACTAAGCCCATCTCAAGGCATGGCTTCAAATGCCCAACCTGAATCCACCCCTGTCTCTCGGGAAGAGTTCGAAGGATTAAAAACTCAAATAGCTGAATTGGCTGTTTTCCATAAAGAGCAAAGGAAAAGTATTAAGGATAAAGAAATACCCGTTCAAACAGAATCATCCACACAAGGTGGCAGTCAAGATACCGAGAAAATGAAGGATACTCAGATACCTGAGCCTCAAAACAAGGATATGACCAACAAAACTCCTGAAATCACCAATCTCAAAAATGATCAGGAAACAGGTGATATTAGGAGAAAATTCCAGCAAATGGAAGAAACAATCCGGTCCATCAAAGGAACTGGGGCATTTGGAAGTGTAAACTACTCAGATCTGTGTATATTCCTAGGAACTCGATATCCAAAAAAAATTTAAGTCTCAGATTTTAAAAAGTATGAAGGATTATGAGATCCTTACACTCATTTAAAAGTGTTCATTAGAGAATTGGGATCCTATGCGGAGAATGAAAAACTCAGAATGCAGTTATTCAAAAAGAGTCTGACTGGGGAAGCCCGAGCTTGGTATGCCCGACTCGACAATTCCAAAATCCACAGTTGGGAAGAGGTAGCACATGCCTTTCTAAATCAATATAGCTTCCAGTCTCAGATGGCTCTGGATCGATATCAAGTAACCAAGGTTAAGAAGAAAAGAAGTGAATCTTTCAGTGAATATGCCCACCGGTGGAGACGCCTGGCTGCCCAAGTCATTCCATCAATGATAGAAATAGAAATGGTCATGAATTTCATAGACATCCAGGAAGCTCTATATTACGAGAGGGTCCTAGCATGTATAGGAAAACCATTCTCAAAAATGATTAAACATGGAGAAATGACTGAAATGGGTCTAAAGTCTAGAAAGATTAAAGACCTTACCGCTTTGGAGGAAGTGGCCGAACATATTCAAGATGGAAGCTATGGGAATAATACTCGGAGAGTCCATAAAAAGAAGGAGGATGATGTGTCCTTGATAATTCAAGGAAAGAATCAGAGAGGCATTCCAAAATTTTCCATTCAAAGGAGAAATTATTCCCCTTTTCAAGCTCCTGCACAATCTTCGAATCCTCCCTTTCAAAAGACCGGAGAAGTTAAATGTCGAAGAGCGTTCACACCCTTAGGGGACTTACTGGAAAATGTACTGAAACTTCTGACAACACAAAAGAAGATTGTCCAACTCCTTCCGCTGGCCAATTCAAGCTGAAATTTTTTTGACCCGAGTAAGAAGTGTGCCTATCTTTTTGGAGCACCAGGCCACGATACCAAAGATTGTTGGTCTCTAAAACACAAAATCCAAGAACTTATAGATAATGGGGAGATTGTGGTGACAACACAAGAATAACCACATGTTCAAGACAATCCTCTACCTCAACACAATGAGGAAAGCGTCAATATGATCACCATGGGAAACGGAGAAGGATCCAAATACCTCCAGTATGTCGGAGAGTCATCCCAAGCAAATAAAGATAGGCTGGACAATTGGGAATATTCAAAAAGGCAGTTTCTGATAGAACAAGAAATCAAATCTATCAAGGAACAGGTTGGGCAATTGGCAGAACTGGTAGTTCATCAACATTAGATAACGCGACAATTGATAAATCAGACCATTCAACAAGAAGCAAATCTTCCTACTCCTGAAATTAGTCCCATTGCCTGGAGGGATCATTACCGATTCCACGAGTATGAACCCTGGGCCGACAAGGTTGCTAAGGAAGAGAAGTTTCGAGCAAATAGGGAGTTCGCCTTCAAAAGAAATTTCACTCATTTGAATCAGCCTATAAAAGAAATTCTCCAAATATTGATCAACGAGGGGAAAGTCATAGAATTATTACCCCCAGTGGACCCTCGATCTAGGAAGTTCAAACCTAATAGGATCAGTCAATATCATTCCAACACGCCTGGTAATGATACAAAGGATTGTTGGGGACTTCGTCACTTGATTCAAAATCTAATTGAAAGCGGTGAGCTGCTGAAGGAAACCAAGATTATGGCTATCCTGGTGAGGAAGCAATCTTTCTTCCCATGACATATAATCTGAAAGAAGTAGTGGCTGTCATTTCCTATGAGAAGGATCTAGCCATAACGACCCTGATACTTTAGGGAAAAGGGGCCCAAGAAGGAAAGAATCCTGTAAAAGTGGCTGCACTCGAACCTCTAATATTTCCCGCAATATCCTGTGGTCAGCTTGAAGAAAGTCCCATGAAATTATGGGAAATATGAAGGATCAACATCAAACCACATTGCTATTATATCAAAGGAAAACCCACTGTACCTGCCTCAGCGAGTAATCAACTCAGTTATTAAAGCCAAGGGAAAAGTGTCTGAGGAGAAAATTGAAGAATTCCTCAGCAAGATGGAGCATAATGAGGTCAAAGTGGTGTAAAGCTTAAAAGAGGCACCCCAACAGGTATCGATTCTGGATTTGGTCTTATGTTAGGAAGATCATCGCAAGATTCTAGTGAAAGTATTGGAAGAAGCACATCTGCCAAAGACGGTAGATACTGAGAAGTTTCATCACGTGATAGAGCGCATTTTCAACAGTAATGTGATATCTTTCATTGACGATGACATACCAGTGGAAGGGATCGATCATTGCAAGTCATTGCACATAGCAGCGATGTCTTCAGGATATGTGATCGGAGGTGTGCTGATATATGGAGGATCATCTCTGAACATCTATCCCTATGACACATTGGAAAGAATGAAGATTAATCTAAATTGAATTCGGACTAGTCATGTAGCCATTAGGGCTTTTAATGGATCTCACCGAGAGGCTGTGGGAGAAATCGAGCTTCCATTGGAGATTGGTCCCCATACTTTCTACGTATCCTTCCAGGTACTAAACATTACCACATGATATAGTTTACTGTTGGAAAGACCGTGGATACATATGGCAGGAGCAGTTCTGTCCACCCTTCATCAACAACTCAAATATATCATTTATGGCAATCTGATAACTGTAAATGTCGAGCCAGAGTATCCTGTCTATATACAAAGTGATATACCGATAATCAGTCTCGATGAAGGGTTTGAGCCTGTCAGTTTTTAATCTCTGGAGGTGAACAACACTTAATACCTCCCTGTTAGGGCACCAACCTTAAAGCAAAAAGTCTCCATCGAAGTAATGACGGTCGGTCAAGAAATGATATCCTTGGGTTTCTTCCATGAAAAAGGGTTAGGGGAAAGTCAGCAAGTAATCAGAATCCCAATTCAAATCCCTAGCCAGACAGGGAAGGCTGGATTAGGCTATTCTTCCAGATCAAACCACCGGAATCCGCACAAGCATCCACCAGTTCCTGCCTCTACCATGCTGTTACCAAACCTTACTGATGAAGGATTTGTGAAATTAATGAGGAAGATTCATGCTGTTGTGTCGGGTATGCTGATTCCTCAGGTCAAGTCGGATAGTGAAAAAGAAGTCCCGAAGCCTGATGGGGAAAGAAAAAAAGGGAAGGAAATGTTCATGTGGGGAGGACAAGACCCATTTGCGAAGATGTATTTTCTGGTGCACACTGAGGGTATGAACAATGATATCCCAGATGATGATCATGCAGAAGATCAACTCCCAATCCCTTATATGGACCGAGCTGAAAGGAGTACCCCAAAGAGGAATGCCGACTTTGATGGAAATGTTGTCTTAGTCATCATCAAAGAGAAGACAGACGACAACAACCCCTTTTTCCTCCCTGTTCATGAGGACTTGACTCTAGACAATTGGAGCAGCACTCCGTGCATCAGTCAAACAGGGTAAAAGGGCAAAAAGTCCATCTTCCCTGAAGTGTGGTTTTATTTCCTACTTATTTTTGTTGCACAGCGATAGCAGTTACTTTTGCCATGCTTTTTGATAAATGCTTTGTATGATCAAACAGTTTCATATATTAAAGTGAAATCATTTTGTTTTCAGGACTCCAGAGTTGGATTTGTTTGGCTCTACTGATGAGATGCCAAATTTTCACAGTGACTACAACTTTGATGAAGAACTTGACTTCGACTTAATGGAGATTGATCAAGAGGAGATGGATGACTATGAGGTGCTCGAGGAGATCAAAGAATAGGTCGAAGACAAACCCAAACCAAACCTCGATCAAACCATCACTGTCAATATCGGAACCTCAAAAAACCTTAAAGAAATCCAGATAGGCATAAACCCTACCCAAAACCAAAGAAAAGACTTGATTGAACTCTTAACTTAGTTCCAGGATGTGTTTGTATGGTCACATGAAGACATGATTGGTTTGTCCACTGACATTGTCATTCATCGGCTGCCCATTAAAGATGGATTCAATCCAGTCAAGCAGAAGCTCAGGCGATTGAAACCTGAGTGGAATCTGAAAGTCAAAGAAGAAATTATCAAGCAATTCAAAGCCGGCATCATCATGGTATCAACTTACCCTGAGTGGCTATCCAACATAGTTCCCGTGCCTAAGCCCTGAGGGAAAGTACGAGTATGCGTGGATTATCGGGATTTGAACAAGGTTTGTCTCAAGGATAAATTCCCAGTACTTTTTATCCACATACTGATAGACAACACTGCACAGTATGACATGTATTGTTTTGTTGACTTTTTTTACCGGGTATCATCAAATTATGGTTGCTGAAGAGGACAGGGAGAAAATAACCTTCATCACTCCCTGGGGAACCTTTTGTTATATATGTTTATCTTTCGGTCTTATCAATGTCGGTGCCACCTATCAGCTAGCCATGATGACCTTTTTCATGATATGATGCACAAAGAAATAGAAGTCTATGTGGATGATATCATCGACGAATCTTGGGAGGAGGAAGACCACATCAACCATCTCAAAAAGCTTTTCAACAGGTTGCGCAAGTACAACTTAAAGTTGAATCTAGCCTAATGTGCTTTTGGTGTCAAATTAGGCTAGTTATTGGGATTTTTAGTAAGCAACAGAGGCATTGAGCTGGATTGTAATACCCGAGAATTTTCTAATATTATTAAATAAATATATTAATGGAATTGAGAATTTATTTAATATAAATGATTTTGTGTTATGAGAAGGATTAATTCAATTATATAAAATTGAATAATTATAATAATAATTGAGAAACTTATGGAGTTTGCGATAAACTCGCTGAGAGTCTTGTGTGGCACAGTGACGTAATATAAGAATGATTATATTAATTTAAGCGAACAATTAATCTATATTAATTGTTAATCGTAAAATATTAATTAATTGTCATCGTAGAATAATGGTTATGGAATATTAACTATGATTGATTAATAATACGTGATTATTATTATTGCAAAAAATATAGTAATAATAAGCAATGTGTTTATAAATATAATAAGATTTATATTCATTTAATGTGATATTTAATCACATAAGTGTTAATCAATTATTATGAAAATTAATAATCAATGAGTAATGAATTAATTAATATTATCAATGAGATGAATAATTTATTTATTTGACATTATGAATAATAAAATAAATAAGTAAGTTATTAATATGATGAGATTATATTGATTGTTATGTGCAAGTGTGCAAGTATTAAATATAAAATATATGGGATACCACTCTATTAGATAGTGTAGAGAAATACTTAAGTGTGACCATGCAAGTATACCTAAACTATGTTATATAGTGCAATGTGATTGAACATATTGAAACTATATGTTGTGATCAACTAAACTATGTGAGCTACATGAATTATGTGTATGTGACAATGTGAGTGAGTATACAATAAAAATATCATGGATATATTGTAAATAATTGTTGATTAATAGAATTTAAATTAAATAATACAGGATATAATGTAATGTGGTAGTATCCGATTGAATTATATCAGTAAGATAAAATGTACATGGACTATATATGTACAAATTACATTTGCTACATTGCAATGTTACCTATTCATTGAGTTATAATGGGACATTTCATGATGACTTAAAATACATATAATATAAGTATATGATATGTGTATTGTAATACAAGTGTAACATGTAGTTTCATTTGCAAATGCTGATCTTAGTGTGCTTTGTCCCATATTGATAGACACAAACCTTGTGCACGTGAATAGCATTATGAAGTCTGAGGCCTATATCCCACAAACTCAGCAAACATTTCATAGCTTTCATAGCAAATGATGAACTTGGATGTGGGGATCATGATTGATTTCAACAACTAATTACCAACTCCCACTTATCTAGCATGCAATCCATTCATCTGTTAGTTTAGATTGGAAGTTAATAGCATTGTCTGGATTTCAATTCTTCTATAAATATAGGCTAATCTCTTCATATTTTTCTTTGCTGAGAATTGGTTAAGTTTGAAATTGAGAGCATATATACTTTAGCAATATCATTCTAGCAGAGGGAGATTTTAGTAGCAACAAGCTTAATTCATTAAAAAGGTATAATTCTAAGTTTCGTATTCTTCGTTGCCATTCTTGTTCTCTGTCAAAACTTAATTCTTGATCATGTTGAATTGAGTTGTAATTGGGGTATATAACACTTGTTTAGGGGTTATATGAACTTATATACATGTTTAGTATGCAATGCAGCTTGTCTGAAATGGATTTGGTTATGAAATTTGGGCCTAGTTTTTTGTCGTTGCTGGCTATTGTCTGGCACAAACCAGTAGTGGCGTAGCTGCGCCGGTTTATAACCAAGGCGCAGCGTTGCTGCGTCGGACACTGTGTTCAGTTTTTGATTTCTGCTTGTTTTCTGCTACGTACTAATTGTTTGATTTGGCTTAAGATTGCATGCTAGCTTGTGTAACACATGTATATGAATATATTAAGGCGATGTAAACATGCTGTATTATACTAGCATACATGGTTAACGAAAAGCATATGGTTTACGAGATAAACTTAGTATTTTAAAAAGAAACAAACTTTGAAGTAATACATGTTCTATAAATTCTGAACTTATTGTGTTGTATACGTGCTTGATTCAAGTATACGTAAGTATGATATAGTGGTTATATCATCTTTGTTCACGACCAAACTTGTTAGACCTTGTGTTAGAGAAATTTTCAAGAAAAAGCTTGATATGTTAAAGTTAATATACATGAATGCTACATGATGTAGGTTCTGATTTTTTTAAAAGATGATGGCATAACTTAATTACATGTGATAAGAGTTTTAAAGTTGTCTTGGATATGTTATATTCCATCATTCATATTAAAATGATTTCGAAGGCAACCTTGGATATGTTTTCAAAACTAATTGCATTAGTTTTGAAAACTAAGAATCTAAGATAGCATGTTTAAATTCATTATGTCTCTAAGCATGACTCTTATATGTTTGATATAACGGTAGTAAACCAAGCGTGAGTTTAGGCATGTTTCTAAAGTAATGAACAATGCTAGTTAAGAATAAATGATGTGGACAATCGCAAGCATGTATATTACAATTGATATAACCTTCTCGCAAGTATCTATGATTAATTGTATACGTTGTGATTGCATGGCCATATTTGGCCTTAAGTTCTTAGAAATCCTAAACTAAGACCCTAACATGTAAAGGTAAATTTAGGATGGTAATACGTGTATGAAATAACTACTTGTGAGCATGCCAAAAACGAGCTATGCGATCACCTCGTATGTTTAAAATAACAAGCATGATGGTATACATGATATCATGATATTGTAAGGCCTTAAATTGTCTAAAGATGTAAAGCTAGAACCTATATCATGTAAATTGAACGTGAAAAGGTTGAACGAGCATGAAAGTATCCTTTAATATGAATATATGCTATGTGATAATATATGATATATATGAATCCGATTTTGACGGTTAACTTATGAGAATGCCATAACTTGCTAAAAATGAAATATATTTAGTATTGATTGTGGTCTTATGTGATATTAATAATATGAGAGCATGGTTGCTAATTGTTGCGATCTTATATGATATGAGAATGTGTTTAAACTCTAAAGGAGGAACGTTAAGGATAGAAATTATATTCTATATAACTGTGTAGCTAGGTTAAAACTTAGCTTATGTGTTGATCGTATATTCGAAGACAAAATGTGAAGTTAAATTATATGACTAATAAATATCATATATATACGTAACTATATTACAATAGGAATTCAAAAGTGTTGGCTTGCTTTACGTGAGTAAACTACGCATAAGGCAAGTATCTAAACCTTATCTCTTTGGATGCAAGTTTCCTAACTTATACTCTTTTACGGTGCAAGTATTCTATCCTTGTATATTACGAGCTAGTTTCTTTACTTTCTCGTTTGAATTGAATTAGCATACTTGAACTCTTATTTCATTAAAGCTATTATTCATGATGAACTTAGTATTGTTCTTGAATATTGTGAAAGTGTTTATGCCATTTGAGTCGGCTAGACTTATATTATTGAAAAGCGGCCCAAACCAATTGATTGGTGCGGGATCTTGTATTTGATTGAGAAGAACAAAATATAACTGTCGGAGAACCGACGCGCGCACATTAGTATGATTGAGTGTTATGCATAACATAGGGTACTTTAGGCTGATCACCTGTTGTACTTGTTTTTGTTGGATTTTTAGTTTATTAATGTCAATTCCTGTGGAAGTTCATAGTCCTTAGTGACTGCTCAGTATCCAGTTATCTTGAAATCTTGAATTGATTTATTATTGAATCATGTTGATATTATTCTGTCCTTAGCGACTGTTATTGAAAACTGTTGATATTCTTGTTATCCTTAAACTATCAAACCTTGCTATACCCTTTCAAGAATTGAGAATTATATTACTCACCCTTATTGTATATTACTTGCTGGGCAATTTATGCTCATTCTTGCTTTCCCTAAAAACATTTCAGTTAAGGCCGAGCAGTGCGGACCTTCAGGCACAGATAAGGGCAAGGGAAAGGCTACTGAGTAGCTTTGTTTATGTAGGACTTTATGATTGTAATAAAGAACTTATGATATTATGTACTAGTTAAGGTTAGTATTGCTTATGATATGTCTAAGCTATGTAATCACTGTTTAAGTTACGAGACCTAGGGACGTGAATAATTATATTATTTAAATGTAATTTATTCGGTATTAGTTGTGTATTATTCCGCTGTGCGATGCTATATTTAGTCGTATTATTATTGTGATGTATTACCATGAGCACATGACTAACCGAATTCGAGAGACCAAGTGGCGGTCCTGGATTTGGGGGCGTCATATGGATCCCGCTAAGATTAAAGCCATCACCGAAATGCTCGTGCCCCGAACAGAAAAGGAAATATGGGGATTTATGGGGAGAATCAATTTCATAAGCAGATTCGTCTCTCAGCTCACGGCAACTTGTGAACCCATCTTTAAGCTGCTAAGGAAAAATTCCTCCATGAAATGGAATGAAGATTGTCAAAAAGCCTTCCTTTCCATCAAGAAGCAGTTGATCGATTCACCTGTTTTAGTACCCCCAAGGGATGAGGTTCCCCTATTTCTGTACCTGTCAGCCAATGCCAATGCAATAGGCTGTATGCTGGGGCAGAAGGATGATAGAAGCAAGGAAAGAGCTATCTATTACCTCAGCAAAAGATTCAGTAATGGAGAACATAAGTACACTTTGATTGAAAAGACCTTCTATATGTTAGCATGGGTGTGACGCCTCCAAATCTATACACTAGTGGTATCCGATCTGGGGTTCACGATTATCCAAATACTATAAATGTTTAATGAGATATAATTCCTATCTATCCAAGGTTCACAGTATCCCATAATAGATAACAATTTTTGTTTAGAACTATTGTTGTGTTTGGATACCCTCACTGGGATAAATAAACTGTATCCTATGAATATCCCTTTCATATCGGTAGTTCATATCCATCCAAAATTCAGAGTACTAGCAATAACATGAACAGTCCGTATTGCCAATACCCTCACTCAGATATATAATCACTAAGGATATTGTAACGTTTAACTCGTATTACAAATCATCTAAGTATATATCAATACACGATTGCGGAAATAAAATATGATAATATATATATATTATATTAAGTTCAGTTACATGGTTCTCAAAATTGAGTTCTTATTATAACAAAAAGTCTTACAAGACTTGCAGTAAATAAAGACAGTAAATAAAGCTAATCTACGCAGGGTCTCTTTCCACTATATTTGTCAGAAGTACCAGGATTAACATCTAAAACTGCAAATGAAATAATTTTCAAGAATGAGCTATGACATGCTCAACAAGTTTATATAACAAAATGTTTGATTTCAAATGAACAAGAGTTCAACAATTTTACTGAGGGTTGACGACCATTTCTGAAATTTTTATTTCACTCAACCATTTCTATCAGTCACACAGACTTAGAAATTTGCGTATTCAGTTCTGAGGTAGGGGACCAGCCTATTCAGTATCCTAGGAGTTGTTGGTCGTTTTACTGATCAATATATGCGTGCAAGTATACATGGTCAACAAGTAATAAAGAGTAAGTAGAGTATCGTTCCCACGGAGAATTAACTAATAAAAGTCACCAAACCACTAGCCCATAACCATTTCAGTCTTATCTAAAAGAATGATTAAGTGTTTTGAATAAAACCAAGTAATTAACTAAAACTAATTAACCCTAGAATAAAACCAGATAATGAAGTTATGAGATCTCAATTTCCCCTACTGATTCATTTAAGTCAATGCACTTCCTGTTAAGTCAAACTAATGATCACAGATTGTTAGTCGAGAACACGAAAGTGAGATAAGATCATCTTTCAATGTACCAAATCCATATCATATATAATCCACAGATGATAGAATACATATGAACACCCACATTACCTAAACCACTATATGTCTATGTGATTTACAAATAATCAGGGTTTAAGCCCAAGTCCTCAATTGACTACAAGTGGTGCTTCGGTATATGTCTATCCTAAGCACGAATCATACATTCCAACATGTAGAGCATACAAACACAAGCTATTACGATCAGATCTAAACCCATACTTTGTTTTGTAAGTCCATATGGATTATCACGGTAATTGATAGCTAGACAATTAAGCAATTGAATACAACCATAAAAGACAACCTCATGACAATCAATAAAACCAACATGGAAGAATATCAAAATAGACTACTCACTAGGTTCCATTGAAATCCCAAAATATAATCTAAGCCATACTAGAATTAGATCTACCATCCATAAATTGAATAAACATCATAAGATTACAAAGAGGGAATAAAGAGAATATATAGATAGAGAATGCAAATCTGATTTCTTGCTCCAAGTTTAAATCTTTGATGCTATCCAAAATGCTTCAACCTTTAGATCCAATCAAATCTAGAAACTAACTGTTTAAATCTACTCTGTGACACCCCCAAATTCGGGTACTTCAATTCCACGGGACTTGGTGTTCACTGTACGAATATCATCTATCTATCTACCCAGAGTAAATGCAAACCATGCAATAAATAGAAATAAATCCTCCCCTTATGGGGTTACAACATCTGAGTAATAAATAAAATAAATTCAAGGTCATACTAACCTTAAACATTTGTGCGGAACATAATAAATAAATAGTCTTACACAACTTTAACATAGAGCTGAAACATAAGCATATAAAATAAACAACAAGTCTTCGTCATTTGTTGACCTTACCCTTGCCTTTGCTAGTAGAAGGCTCGTCGGATCTTTCGTTCTTAACTGCAATGTTATTATTACACAAGAGTGAGCACGATTGCCCACAAGTATAATAATATGACAACAATATAATAACATGCGAGTGAATCAAAGACATCTGACTAAAGAAACTCAACTTTTGACTCGAGGATAAATAACAGGAATCAAAAGAACATCTGAGGGTCATAAGACCTTGAACTATGTCCTAGGTTGTAAAGTGTTTATACTTTAAACCTTTAACAGTCGTAAGACTATGAACTCTACTTCTCGTACTTAGGGGGATCAGCCCTTAGTACCATACTGTGCATAATATCTCAACGCTAAAGCGTAAATAATCCCCTTTACAGGGTTGTTCATCTCAGTTTGACATCAGAGTCCGCACCAAAGGAAGTTTGGTTTGGATAAGCTCAATAAGGATTCTAGAATTTAGAACGTACATCAACTATGGACTAGTCGAATCAATAAGGGTTCACTAGTCCTATAAGGTTCAACAATAAACCATGCTCAAATTGAATAATAAATTCTCAAGGGTATACAATTGAATAAGTATTGTATAACTGAATCCTGCTTTCAAAAGAGTTATAACATCTAATATAAAATTTCGAACTTGAACAATTAAGAACAAGAACTTGCTCGATATAGAACACAAGTCTAAGACTTGATAAATGAATAACTTAGAATTGAAGAAACTTGCTTGATAAAGGTAAAGTTTAGAACACTTGCTCAATGTAAAAAGGTTTGAGTTTAGGAAACTTGCTTAATCATAATAGAGTTAGGGTAAAGAAACTTGCCTCTTGCACAAGTTACAATTAATTCTCGTTCCTTATTAAGTCCTACATACCAATACATTCACAATATACATTAATCAATAACCCGATATACTTATCGAATCATCACATTGCTCATAGAACTCATTATTCGACTTATTGAATAATGGTTTAAGTTTTAAGAATAACTTATTGATCGTTCATATAATACACGTTATTAACATCTTAGTATGTGTTCATCAAGTCTTTATGTTCTTCACATTGGTTTTAAAACACATCTTTGATCACACGAATACTTAGAAAAAAAATTTAATTTTCTGCAGGGGGCGCGGCCGCGAGGCACGGCGTGGGCGCGCTCCAAGTATGCCTTGATGCGGCGCGGCTGCACGGCGACGCAGGTTCAATTTTCCCAGTTCGCGAAGAACACACAGAGTAACCCAAATAAATCCAAATGAAATTAACGTAATGAATTTTAAGGCTACCCATAATGTAAAAACTTCACAGAAACATTTTACAACGTTCCTAGCATGATCTAAGGTTTTAAGTCACGTAATCACACAATCCAAGGCATCTAATTTCACTGTTTTCATACTTTATCATGTTTTGAAGGAAAATCAAGAAATTCAACGTTACAGATTCGTTATAACACCGAATCCGTTCGTTTAACTTTCGTTTTGTTCGTTTAAACGTACATAATTACATGCAAGTGTCAATTTAAGTTAAATAAACGTATAAGGCATGTAGATTTTGTACGTAAGGGCCATATGGGCCATATATAAAATTTCTACACTCTATAACTTTTTTGAAAACCCAAATTAAACAAAATTCTATGGTGTGATCACTGAAAGTTATGCATATATGGCATATAATATGTTATGGACATCAATTAATATATATATATATACATATAATCAAGCATTGTCAATTTTTCATACACAAAGAACCTCTAAAACACGTACATGGGAAAACATAACTCTTTAACTTCACAATAATTCAATTAATACATATGTATATGAAATTGACTGTTTTAAAACATGAATATACGATAGAAAACATGTTATGGCTAATTAGTAACACTTATATCATCACTTTATGTAGTAATCACAAATTCTATTTTTACAGAGAACTCAAAGATACGTTAATGGAAAAATATGGAATTAAACTTAAAGATGAAGGAATTACCCTTGCTAGATTGTGATGATGATGAACTCTCTTCTTCAATTTCTTCTTCACTCAATCCTCTTCTCAATTTCTCTCTTTTTCTCTCTGTGTTTTCTCTCTACTTTCTTAACTGATGAATGCAATATATGATATATGATATACCACTAATATGATATACGTATATAATAGTGGAGTCATGGGTCGTCCGTTAATCCATAATGGGTTAACTGACCCCAACCCCCAATAAGGCTTTGTTTGTTTGTCCGTTATATTATTTTTTTCCTATTATTTTAATTAAAGCTTTATAGTATAGTTTTAATGTCACACTCAATTAATCAATATCTTATTTAAATCAATTAAATAACATAGCATAATTCCACATTAAATCACATTGTCACATTATTAAAATTCTTATTTATTAATTATGTCAAATCATAAATCTCTAAATAATTATTAATTTAATTAGAATAACATTATGCTTATTTAAATAATTCGTTTAATCAAATAAACTCAATTAAATACATACTTTGAATATAAAAATTCACCACATTAATTTAACTAATGTAACACATATAATTAAATTAATCTACCACAATTTCATCAATTAATTATTTAACTCCATAATTAAATCATCAAAAAATATTTATTTAATTCAATAAATATTCAAATTAAATTACAAAAATCTCGTTCGTCACATCTTTCCCCCCTTAGAAGGATTCTGTCCCCAGAATCACGGTTCAATTAAATTTTGTCCAATTACATTCTCCCCCCCCCCCCTTACAAAGATTCTGTCCCCAGAATCGCATACACATAAAAAATTAAGTAAATAAATGTGGGTAATTCTTCATCATATGATCTTCGAGTTCCCACGTAGCTTCTTTAGCATTGTGGTTAGACCGGGATGTTCTTTGGGAAATACATCAGGAAACTCATTAACAACAGAAATATCATTCAAATCTGACGTATTCTGGTTTAGATCAGTGATATGAGCTAAGAAAGCTTGACATCTATTTTTCAATAAACGAATAGCCTTGTGATTTGAAATGATATTGACTGATTTTAGTGGTTTGGTGGTTTGGATTCGCACAACAGGTGTATTAGGAATATGAAAACTAACAACCTTACGAAAATAATCAATTTTGGCATGATAAGTGGTTAACCATTCAATTCCTAAAATCACGTCAAATGCAAGTATTTTCAAAGATATAAGATCGACAGGTAAGGTAAGGGTACCAATCTGAATCAAGCAAGATTTGTAAATTGTAGATGTAACGAAGGTTTCCCCCAACGGAGTTTCAACAAATAAGTCAAAGTCTAACTTTTCAGAAGTCAAATCCAAACGTTGAGCACAAGCAGGTGAAATAAAGGAATGGGTAGCACCGGTATCTAACAAGGTGTAGATTTGGAAGTCATTGTTATTTATTTTGTTCACAACATTCTTATTTGAAATCCTGAGCGATTAATTACCGTTATACCCTTGAGATTTAGAACTATGTGTATTCCTGTTCACATTTATTGGCATATTACTTGCTGAGCAAATTTGTTGCACACTCTTGCTTCCCATAAACATTTCAGTTAGGGCAGGGCAAGGTGGAACCCCAGGACAGGACAAGTGCAAAGGCAAGGCTATGGAGTAGCTGTGCTTTTCTCTATTAGGATGTTTTCGTTATGTTGTATTAAGACTTATTTAAATGTTATGTATTAAGATATGTTTGGTTTAAGTTATGAAGTGTATTAGTAATAGTTCCGAGACTTGGGACGAGAATATTTATGTTATATCAATGTAAATTATTCTGATATTCCATTGTTTGAGATTTTAGTTGTTATTAGAATTAGTACGTGATGAACCGAATTCGAGTTCAGTGACAGTCTGAATTTGGGGGCGTCACATGTTTACTGTACGAATATCATCTATCTATCTACCCATAGTAAATGCAAACCATGCAATAAATAGAAATAAATCCTCCCCTTATGGGATTACAACATCTGAGTAATAAATAAAATAAATTCAAGGTCATACTAACCTTAAACATCTGTGCGGAACATAATAAATAAATAGTCTTACACAACTTTAACATAGAGCTGAAACATAAGCATATAAAATAAACAACAAGTCTTCGTCATTTGTTGACCTTACCCTTGCCTTTGCTAGTAGAAGGCTCGTTGGATCTTTCGTTCTTAACTGCAATGTTATTATTACACAAGAGTGAGCACGATTGCCCACAAGTATAATAATATGACAACAATATAATAACATACGAGTGAATCAAAGACATCTGACTAAAGAAACTCAACTTTTGACTCGAGGATAAATAACAGGAATCAAAAGAACATCTGAGGGTCATAAGACCTTGAACTATGTCCTAGGTTGTAAAGTGTTTATACTTTAAACCTTTAACAGTCGTAAGACTATGGACTCTACTTCTCGTACTTAGGGGGATCAGCCCTTAATACCATACTGTGCATAATATCTCAACGCTAAAGCGTAAATAATCCCCTTTACAGGGTTGTTCATCTCAGTTTGACATCAGAGTCCGCACCAAAGGAAGTTTGGTTTGGATAAGCTCAATAAGGATTCTAGAATTCAGAACGTACATCAACTATGGACTAGTCGAATCAATAAGGGTTCACTAGTCCTATAAGGTTCAACAATAAACCATGCTCAAATCGAATAATAAATTCTCAAGAGTATACAATTGAATAAGTATTGTATAACTGAATCCTGCTTTCAAAAGAGTTATAACATCTAATATGAAATTTCGAACTTGAACAATTAAGAACAAGAGCTTGCTCGATATAGAACACAGGTCTAAGACTTGATAAATGAATAACTTAGAATTTAAGAAACTTGCTCGATAAAGGTAAAGTTTAGAACATTTGCTCAATGTAAAAAGGTTTGAGTTTAGGAAACTTGCTTAATCATAATAGAGTTAGGGTAAAAAAACTTGCCTCTTCCAGAAGCTACAATTAATTCTCGTTCCTTATTAAGTCCTACATACCAATACATTCACAATACACATTAATCAATAACCCGATATACTTATCGAATCATCACATTGCTCATAGAACTCATTATTCGACCTATTGAATAATGGTTTAAGTTTTAAGATTAACTTATTGATCGTTCACATAATACACATTATTAACTTCTTAGTATGTGTTCATCAAGTCCTTATGTTCTTCATATTGGTTTTAAAACACATCTTTGATCACACGAATATTTAGAAAAAAAATTCAATTTTCTGCAGGGGGCGCGGCCGCGAGGCACAGCGTGGGCGCGCTCCAAGTATGCCTTGAAGCGGCGTGGCCGCACGGCAACGCTGGCTCAGTTTTCCCAGTTCGCGAAGAACACACAGAGCAACCCAAATAAATCCAAATGAAACTAACGTAATGAATTTTAAGGCTACCCATAATGTAAAAACTTCACAGAAACATTTTACAACATTCCTAGCATGATCTAAGATTTTAAATCACGTAATCACACAATCCAAGGCATCTAATTTCACTGTTTTCATACTTTATCATGTTTTGAAGGAAAATCAAGAAATTCAACGTTACAGATTCGTTATAACACCGAATCCGTTCGTTTAACTTCCGTTTTGTTCGTTTAAACGTACATAATTACATGCAAGTGTCAATTTAAGTTAAATAAACATATAAGGCATGTAGATTTTGTACGTAAGGGCCATATGGGCCATATATAAAATTTCTACACTATATAACTTTTTTGAAAACCCAAATTAAACAAAATTCTATGGTGTGATCACTGAAAGTTATGCATATATGGCATATAATATGTTATGGACATCAATTAATATATATATATAGACATATAATCAAGCATTGTCAATTTTCCATACACAAAGAACCTCTAAAACACGTACATGGGAAAACATAACTCTTTAACTTCACAAGAATTCAATTAATACATATGTATATGAAATTGACTGTTTTAAACCATGAATATACGATAGAAAATATGTTATGGCTAATTAGTAGCACTTATATCATCACTTTATGTAATAATCACAAACTCTATTTTTACAGAGAACTCAAAGATACGTTAATGGAAAAACATGGAATTAAACTTAAAGATGAAGGAATTACCCTTGCTAGATTGTGATGACGATGAACTCTCTTCTTCAATTTCTTCTTCACTCAATCCTCTTCTCAATTTCTCTCTTTTTCTCTCTGTGTTTTCTCTCTACTTTCTTAACTGATGAATGCAATATATGATATATGATATACCACTAATATGATATACGTATATAATAGTGGAGTCATGGGTCGTCCGTTAATCCATAATGGGTTAACTGACCCCAACCCCCAATAAGGCTTTGTTTGCTTGTCCTTTATATTGTTCTTTTCCTATTATTTTAATTAAAGCTTTATAGTATAGTTTTAATGTCACACTCAAATAATCAATATCTTATTTAAATCAATTAAATAACATAGCATAATTCCACATTAAATCACATTGTCACATTATTAAAATTCTTTTTTATTAATTATGTCAAATCATAAATCTCTAATTAATTATTAATTTAATTAGAATAACATTATGCATATTTAAATAATTCGTTTAATCAAATAAGCTCAATTAAATACATACTTTGAATATAAAAATTCACCACATTAATTTAACTAATGTAACACATATACTTAAATTAATCTACCACAATTTCATCAATTAATTATTTAACTCAATAATTAAATCATCAAAAAATATTTATTTAATTCAATAAATATTCAAATTAAATTACAAAAATCTCGTTCGTCACATACTCTAATCTAATATTGAAATTAAAGAGAAAAGATAGAACAATATTAAGCTAAGGCTCCCAAAGGGGAGATTGTCTTCATTCCCCTCCTTTGTATCTCTTATATAAGCCTTTGTATAACCCTTCACTCAAGCCACACTCCACTTAATTAAAAGTTAAAATTCTGGTCAACTTCGAATAGTCGCGGCCGCGTGCCTATTAGCTTTGTTCAGGCGCGGCCGCGCTCTTCTGCAATTCTTTAATTTGCTGCTTCCTTCCTCAAACTTTGATGCTTGCAAGCTTTACTCCTTTCCATGCCATCATCCCATTTCTTTGCTTCTTGTCCCTTTTTAGCATTAGTTCATCCTTTCTAGCCCTTTGTGCGATAAGAGAGTTCCCAAACATGAAATCTACAAAATAAAGCAAAAACATATGAAAAGCAACAATAATACTTAAGTTTAAGCAACAATTAAATCTAGTTAGCATCTAAATATATGGTTATAAAAACCATTTATCAAATACCCCCAAACTTAAACTGTTGATTGCCCTCAAGTAACAAAACAAAACCAAGCACAAATGTGATGCAATAACTACAATGTATGCAACCTACACTAACATGAGAGTGAATCCAATTATTAGTCAGAATTGATATTCATAAGCAATGCCTCAGAAAAACTACATGATAATCTAACAGAAAAACTACCCAAGACACGACCGTAAAGCATATCACTCTTCAAATCCAAACCTGTCAGCACTGACGTATTGTGTATGTGTGTGAATTGTTGCGCCGTTTTGGTGTTAACAAAACGGGCATAAAATGCGTGCAAGTATACACGGTCGACAAGTAATAAATGTGAGAAGTAGAGATCGTTCCCACGGAGAAAAGAGGTTAGTTTTAAACTATCATACAACAATTCTATAGTTATTTTCGTCTGCTTAAACGAATAACAAAGTGTGCTATAATAACTAGACTGATTTTAAAGTAAACTTAACTAATTAATAGACAAGGGATTCAAATTGGAGAAATATGGGATCCTAACTTCACCTATCGCATCGCCTATATTACACACCTTATGTCAAGTATGATTGATTACTTAGGAATGCTAGTCGGGAGCACGAATGTGAGACAAGGCTATTTGTCAATAAACCAAGCCCATATCATATAATATCTACAAAAGAGATAAAAATCACATGAACACCAATAAAACCTAAATCACTATATGTCTATGTGATTTACAAGCTATATCAGTTTAAGTGCAAGCCCCCAATAAACTACATATGGCAATACAATATATTTCTATCCGGATTACGAATCACAAAACTCACCGAATGCAAGTTTCACGAACATAAGATAGCATGGCAAAATCTAAGTTTACAGTTCCTCTTTTAATTCCATATAAACTATTACAGTAGATGTTGATCAAGCATCTAAACATACAATACAATTATGTTAGGCAATCCATACATTTGCACTCATACATTTCAAAGAGGCATAAAACCCTAGACTAAGCAATAAGATCCATTAGAATCCCATAATGGTAGTTAGTTCATCTCTGAACCACAAACCATTATGGGATTTAAGCCAAGCATTTGAAGTAACAATGAAAGTAAGAGAAAAGAGAGATAGAGAATGCAAATCTTGTGGTTCCCCTTTTAATAGAAGCTAAAAAGCTCAAGCTTAGACCACAAACAAGCTCCAAAGTGAAACCCTAACAATGAAAGCTACTTAGAACAAGAAGGGAAGAAGAGTTAAGCTCCAAGACCCTTCAAGTTCTCTAGCCCTAGAAAATGTAAGAACTAAATCTTGTAATAAATGTTAAGTCTGATAAGATAAGTCCTCTTTCGTTCAATACACAACACCCTTATAAACCTTACACCCAGCCGAATAAAATAAGTGAAAAGTACTCAGCCTTGACCGGCGAGGCCGCGCGGCCCCATAGTGTAATTGGGGGGCGGGCGCGATAATATCCAAAGCCGCGTCTGGTTTGTACTTCAGTGCGGGCTTGCCGCATCCCTTTGTTATCCTGGCGTGGCCGCGCGGGCTGCTGAATTCTGCTGGTGTTGTGCTGCTTTCTTTGTGCTTTCTTGTTGCTTCCTGCTCCTTCACTTTGCTGCCTTTATGCCCCTTTTTCACAAGCCATCACCTCATCTACTCCCTCATGCCAAGTCCAATCCCACCTTGCCAAGCCATCTTGCCTTTGTCCTTTTCATGCCAAACCATGCCAATATCATGCCATTTCTTGCCATTCCATGCCCCTTTTAGTTTCTTGACTAAGATATGCAAAACAAAGATAAAACGCATTAAAAGACAATAAAATTCTTGAGTTTAAGCCATAATCATAGCAAGTTGATATCCAATAAGTAGGTGTAAAACCTACTTATCATGAAGCAACCATTAGACATGCTTTTGAACAAATTTATCACATACTATGCTTCTTAGGGGAAAAACCAGTTTTTACTCAAGAAAAGCAGTAAATCAAATAAGTTCTAACCAAAACCATGTATCACTTAAGCTAAGAGTCCACATGGGGTTTATTATGCTTTTTATTTATTCACGAGGGTGATTTTGCTCTTTCCCGTGTACACATTCGACTGTGCAATGCCTAGTCCTCTTAGGCTTTTTAATGATACCCGTGTAATGAGCTTTCGACCAACGACTCCCAGACCAAAAGGCCTTAGGGCGCTGGATGTAGAGACACCCCTAGGGCTTACTTGCTCGAATATCAAAGGCTACAGTACTCGACGTAGCCGAAGTGTTTATTCACATTCTATTTTTTTTCTTTTTTTCTTTTCTCTCTCTCTCTCTTTCTCTTTTTATTCTATTTTTCGACATATAGCATGTATACCCCCTGTTTCCCCCAAACTTAAGCTTTTTACAGTTTAGTTATTAACACTTGAATACTAATGCTCTTTCACTAAAACACCAATTTCCCACCAGAAAAGTATGTGAGAATTTAAACTAAGCAAGTCATGATGGTTACTCTAGAGTGCTAGCCGGTTACATCAATATCAGACAGATAATGACATTATGATATGACATCACAACCAAGCATAAGTCTCAAATTAGTTCAAAACTCAAGTAATTTCAGTTTCCTCATAGTCCTAGTAACAACAAACCAACTGAAAACTGGATTAATGCAATATGTCCTAACACAATCAACTAAAACAAAACTGAATTTTTTTTGAAAAATTTCACAAAATACGAACATACTTCCTAACATGCACTAAATGAACTAGCACCATATGCAATATGATATGAATTATACTAAATGAAAAATGAACCTAATACCCCCAAACTTAAAAACTGTAATGTCCTAATTGGAGGTAAAAGGAAAAAGGAACTCCCCTAAGTGTCCTCGTCCTCGTCCTCTTCCTCAACCTGCTCAAGCGGTGTGTCTTGAGGAGGGTAGGCCGTAGCGGATCCATATATAGGGAATTGCACCTGCACTCCCATCTGGCCAAAGGGTTGGGACAATGCCCCACAGAAGTCGGCCGTGAAGGCTTGGAAGTTTGTGCTCATAGCATCCATCCTGCGCTGTAATCGTCTCTCCATCCTAACCAGTAGCTCTTGAACCGCGTGGGAGGACTCAGCCTGCGCTAGTGGTACCCTCTCAGAAGTCTCTCCATCCTCTCTTTGCTCGCTCTTCCCTGATAATATATACTCCGCTCCTTGTGGGTGGGAATTGTCTTCTTTCCACACCAAGAACTTTCCAATAGTGGCGTGGTTGATTGTGTTCATGGGCATCTGCATCGGTTCGGCGTCATACCACATAACTCCATTTATAGCACAAAGCCTGGTGATCACTGATGCATGTGGGATACCCGCTGAAGTACCACCTCTCAGAAATCTGCAAATTGAACTATTGATAACGTACCCCAAGTTAATTTTCTTGCCCTTAACAATCCCATATAGCAAAACAACCCTTTCTTTAGTGACATCATTCTGATGCCTTGATGGCATCAGATTCGTACAAATTAAGTTGTAACATGCCTTTCCATATTTGCTCAAGGCGACCTATGGGAAATGTAGCTTCTGATCGGTGCCCTGCTTCAGTTTCCATGTCGTGCCTGGCGTGCGGAGATAGGCACAAATGGCATCCAACTCTGAGCCCCACTCCCTAGCATAAAGAGACTCAGGATAATCCAATGCAATGTTCGGTAAATCGAATAGTTCATTGATGCTCTCCTTTGCAAAGGACACCTCACATCCTCACACAAATATCTTATTGGACTATGTGAACTTGGCATTGGCATAGTTGTATCACAGAGATAGGTGCCGCCATAGGATCCTCACAAAATAGATTCCAGCCCCTTTCTCTCATCATAGATGCCATATGCCCATCCAATTTTCTGTCTGGCAATAATCCTCGCTCCAGTACAAAATTTCTGCCCACCAATGAGTTCTGGAAGTATTGCTGAGCCTCCAGACTAATAAACTTTTGGTCGTCGTAGGCAATGCCACCTCCTCCATGCTCAGTATTGCTGCTTGCCGATGAGGATTCTCTTCTACTACGTTTAGAGGCCATTTTACTGAGAATAGAAGCTACAACTTCTATTAATCTTCTTCACTTATAACTCTATCTCCCCAACCTGATGCAGATTTTGTTCAAGCCTCTTTAATTCTAGCAACACTGCCAAACAGCCACTCCAATTATTCACTAAAATTTCTGCCCACTTCTTTCATTGAACAATCTGCTGCAGATTTTTCTTTGATGTGGGGATAGGGATTCTAGGGTTTGTGAGGAGTTTGTGTCTGAATTTTAGTTTGAGAGGGTAGGGAGTGGTGGTGAATGGATGTGTGGATTGGTGTTCTCGGCTGAGGAGATAAAGGGTTTGATTTCAACTGAAATTATGGCTTGTGGTGGAAGAGGGGTGTGAAGGAGATTGAAGATGAGAGTGTGAGTTGACTTAAGATTTTAGGGGATGAAGGAATGCGAAGCTAGGAATTTGAGAAAGCTTGAGTTTGAGCTCGACAGCTAGATGAAACGATGTGGTGTGTTCAATTTAGCAGAATTTTGACTTGAGTCTGAAACAATTTGCTCGCGAAACGGCCGCGCTCCAACCTAGGCTTATTCAGATGCGGCCGCGCCCTTCCCCAGAATTCTGATTTGTAGCTTTTCACATGAATTGATGACGGGCCTTTGAAATTTGATTCATATGAAGTGGATTTAACCAGAGAAAGGCACACAACATTTAGTAAACCTCTAAACAACCAAAACTTAATAAGAACTATTTACAACTATGCAGAATTAATATAGATAGAGAAAATGAGAGAATGTATGTAATGGAGAATTAAACAAATAGGGAGAGATAGATTTGATGGGGTGCCTCCCATCGAGCGCTCGGTTTATAGTCTGTTAGCTGGACCCTTTCTCGACACCACTATCCGATTCCTCTAAGATAATCGAGGAACCCTCCATCCATTAAAACCGCAGTGTGCGTTGGGAGGTTCCCCTTCACGAGAGTCTTCGGATTGAAGCCACCTATCCTATTTTTTATACATGAATTCACCATTTTAAAGTTCTGATAGCTAGGCACTTCTTCCATTCTGTGTGTGAACCGATTGGGGCATTGGGGCATAAACAACACAACGGACGCTTCTTCTATTTTCTCTTCCCCGAACAACCATGGTTTCAAGAATGCATCACTATCATAAAGATAATTACCTTCGATGTGACTGCCAAGGGGGCATAGGTGTGCAAAATTTACTAGATTTTCCAACTTTGACTGAGAAGGCACTTGGGGTGTTATAAAGGTCGGCTTATATGCCATATCCCCATTTGTCTCCTTGATGCCCACTTCTTTCAGTTCACCCAATTGCATGTACACTTCTGGCTCTTCATCAGTTTCAGCATCCATGTCATAGCACCAATTAGCCTGCTGATAGTTGTTCACGGCTTTAGACATTTGAGATACTTGATTCTGAAGATTTTGAATTTTCATCTCTTGCTCAATTAATTCCTCCTTCATTAAAGCCATGCAAATTTGATCCGTCCAATTCTGAAGATTCGTAATTAACTTCCCTTGCTCAATCAAGGTCTCCTTCATTGATGCTATGTAACATTCTTCCTCTGATCTTGTATTTTCTGTTTCAGCCTCAGAATCCATGTATTTAGGATCATTGATTGGAGTTTGGAATGTGAATTCTGGTGCGTATGCTGGACTTAGATCCCAGTATTGGTCTTGATAATAGCTTCCTGAAGAATCTGGGTGATGCCCCCAATCTTGATGATAATTAGAATAAGCATCATGGGTGAGGTAATCACCCCCATACTATAATTGTCCAAAACTGATGGGGCACTGATGACTCATATAGTTGACAGCATAATAATCGTAAGTAACTGCCGTCTCTCAACTCCGTTGGGCTGCCACAACATCCAACTTCCTCGAAAGAACCTCAAGCTGTGCTGATAATTCAAAAATCGCGTTGAGTCCATCATTCCTTGTTTCCCTTGGCTGATCCTTCCTCGTGTAAAACCATGGATAAGCACTGAAATCCATGGTACCTGAAATAAGAGAATATAGGAAGAGAATTAATACAAAATAAAAATATTTAAATTAAGACTAATCTGATTTAAGCTAATGTTGGAAAAAATTATTAAATTAATTTCCCGGCAACGGCGCCAAAATCTTGTTGGTCGTTTTACCAATCAATATATGCGTGCAAGTATACACGGTCAACAAGTAATAAAGATTAAGTAGAGTATCGTTCCCACGGAGAATTAACTAATAAAAGTCACCAAAACCACTAGCCCATAACTATTTCAGTCTTATCTAAACGAATGATTAAGTGTTTTGAATAAAACCACGTAATTAACTAAAACTAATTAACCCTAGAATAAAACCAGATAATGAAGATATGAGATCTCAATTTCCCCTATTAATTGATCTAAGTCAATGTACTTCCTGTTAAGTCAAACTAATGATCACAGATTGTTTGTCGAGAACACGAAAGTGAGATAAGACCATCTTTCGATGTACCAAATCCATATCATATATAATCCACAGATGATAGAATACATATGAACACCCACATTACCTAAACCACTAGATGTCTATGTGATTTACAAATAATCAGGGTTTAAGCCAAAGTCCTCAATTGACTACAAGTGATGCTTCGGTATATGTCTATCCTAAGCACGAATCATACATTCCAACATGTAGAGCATACAAACACAAGCTATTATGATCAGATCTAAACCCATACTTCATCTTTCAAGTCTATATGGATTATCACGGTAATTGATAGCTAGGCAATTAAGCAATTGAATATTACCATAAAGACAACGTCATGATAATTAATAAAACCAACATTGAAGAATATTAAAATAGACTACTCAATAGGTTCCATTGAAAACCCAAAATATAATCTAAGTCATACTAGAATTAGATCTACCATCCACAAATTGAATAAACATCATAAGATTACAAAGAGGGAACAAAGAGAATATATAAATAGAGAATGCAAATCTGATTTCTTGCTCCAAGTTTAAATCTTTGATGCTATCCAAAATGCTTCACTTTTCAGATCCAATCAAATCTAGAAACTAACTGTTTAAATCTACTCTAATCCAATATTAAAATTAAAGAGAAAAGATCGAACAAAATTAAGTTAAGGCTCCCAAAGGGGAGATTGTCTTCATTCCCCTCCTATGTATCTCTTATATAAGACTTCGTATAACCCTTCGCTCAAGCCACTCTCCACTTAATTGAAAGTCAAAATTCTGGTTAACTTCAAATCGACGCGGCCGCGCGCTTATTAGCTTTGATTCAGGCGCGACCGTGTTCTTCTGCAGTTCTGCAATTTGCTGCTTCCTTCCTCAAACTTTGATGCTTGAAAGCTTTACTCCTTTCCATGCGATCATCCCATTTCTTTGCTTCTTGTCCGTTTTTAGCATTCTTTCATCATTTCTAGCCCTTTGTGCACCAAGAGAGTTCCTAAACATGAAATCTACAAAATAAAGCAAAAATATATGAAAAGTTACAATAATACTTGAGTTTAAGCAATAATTAAATCTAGTTAACATCTAAATAAGTGGTTATAAAAACCACTTATCAGGAGTATGCATATCATCCTACTTCTATTGTCTATTATAGACACACATATAGAAAACCCCAGTTTAGGGTAAATTCAACTCAGTATAGGATGCCTTACCAAAATAATTTGGTTTTACTAACAGTTTATGCTTGATAAACAACAATTCAATTTCATATGAATAAATAATTCATTTCTTCAGTCATGCTGAAACAATAGCAGTAACTTTTTCAGTGATAATAATCAGGTTTGGTAGAAGATATCAAAAGGTATTCAAGTAACATCATAAGATTAAGTATAAAACTTGCGTAACATGGTACGTTTATGTATACAATGAAAAGATAAAGTTCGAACACTTGCCTGTGCAAAGAACGTTTATCTAAATTTACTTGAAGTGTTTAGGATACCTAAGAATATGTTAAACATATTTATAATAGTCATTAGTATTGATAGCGGTATTTAATTAATCAAACTAGACACGTTCGATTTGTGTTCGGTATAATTTCGGTGCTCTAAAACCTCACCGGATATTTAATAAGTTAGAAAGTTAGTAAAACTTTATTTATAAGCTTTACTATAATTTTAGATAATTTATTTATCATTATAATAATTTTTGGAAGCTTATAATAATTTATAAATATTTATTTATCCATTGAAATGATTTTTAAATCATTAACTTTATACTTAATTAATTTATCATTTATTTAGTATATTTATTAAAACCTTAGTTTTATTTTTAAATAACTTAAAATCATTTATTATAATTTTTAGAATATTTAAATCATTTTTAAATAATTACTTATTATTTATAAATAATTTAACTAATTACTTTATTAATTAACTTAATTATTAATATATAAAAATAATTATGAAATTTATGTCAAAATATTACAAGTTAATTATTATAACTTAAAATAATTTTTAAAACTGAAATTATAATTATTTACTAATTATTTCTATTTATTTTAATTATTTTTCTTTTCTGCATGTCGCTAAAGGTGTTCTTCATTTCTGAAGAACAGTCTTGATCAATGCCGAGTGGCTACAATGACCTGGCTTGTTCTTGCAGCTCGTTTTGATTTGATGTTGTTAAGTGCTTTGGTGTTATAGTGTTTATGTAGTACTATAACTGTAACGATCAGGAATTTTAAGCTCCTTATTAATTTTATATGTGATTTAAAATTTTTAGGAGTTAATTTTTCAAACTTATTTAAACCTTATGTGGTTATGTGCTTATGTGAATTTAATCTATGCAAAAAAATGCTAGGATTTTTTTTTAAGGGGAATCACTAATGGTCATTTAAATTAGTAGATTAACCCTAACACTTCTATATCAGAGTATTGATAAAAGTGTTAGTAATTATATATTCAAATTTCTTGAATATGATGCAGAGATTTAATCGTGATTAATTATTTATATTTGAGTAATTAATTGATAACGTATGAAATTATTACTATTGTTGATTTATAATTATTATGAATAAATAATAGTTAATGAATTGGTAGTAATTAATTGGTAATGTGATGATTAATTATTGTTATGAATAAATAATAATTAATAAGGAAGAGATTAATAAATATAATAATATTATATTTACTTGATTAATTATTTTATAAGAACATATGTTATATAAATGGTAGTTAACTATAAGGTGACCTTTAATATGGCTATGTATATTATATATAAACTATATAGTAACCTTAATTGTATTATGTGAGGTTGATGAATTGAATGTGTACATAAGAGCATGTGACAATACATGGATAGACATTAATATGTATACCCTATTACCTTATATTATATCAATAACATTATTAACTTATAAATGATTTCAATAAGTTATTATAATTATTATAATAATAGTTATTATTATAATAATACCCAATTATATTATATTTGGTGTTAGTAGGAAAATGTACATAGATTATATGTTGGTATATATGTACCTATGTGATACATGATATTATTGATTTCTTATTTGGAGTAACAGTGGGACTTAAATGTATTTAGAATGAATATATATAGGTTAAGTTTATACTATGTGTATATATATTATATGACTTTAGTGTTGTATTTCACTTTGCATTTTGCCGAGGATTCTTTGTCCCATATTATGTGCCCAATTGCTCCCTTATTTCTCATACACGTGAACCCACATGCTAGCTACTCTACTCTCCTCCTCAAACTCAGTAAAGCTATAGCAATCATTAATGTGGGAGTGGGAATAATGATGAGATATACCAACTCCTTGTGACGCCCCCAAATTCCAAGACCGCCACTTGGTCTCTCGAATTCGGTTCATCACATGCTCATGGTAATACATCACAATAATAATAATTAAATATCATACGATCACAGCGGAAAATCTATTCTAGAATAATTTATAATGATTTATTATAATTATTCCCCCAAGTCTCGCAACCTACAATACTTAATAGATTACATAATAATATCAGTTAACGACTTATTAAATAATCTAACTTAAGCTTAAACATAATCAAATCCAGTCTTACTACATCATCTTCATACAATATTAATATATTTAAAACATAACAGACATAAGCTAGTTGGTAGCTTTGCCCTTGCCCTTATCAACGCCCGAAGGTTCACCATGCTCTGCCTTAACTGAAATGTTTTAGGGAAAGCAAGAATGAGCACAAATTGCCCAGCAAGTAATATACAATAAGGGTGAATAATAAGATTCTCAATTCTCGAAAGGGTATAGCAAGGTTTGATAGCTCAAGAATAACAAGAATATCAACAGTTCTCAATAACAGTCGCTAAGGACAGAATATGATTCAATAATAAGTCAATTCAAGATTTATAACTGAATACTGAGCAGTCACTAAGGACTATGAACTTCTACTAGAATTGACAGTAATAAATTGAAAATCCAATAAAAACAGGTACAACAGGTGATCAGCCTAAAGTACCATCGTTATGCATAACAATCAATCATACTCAAGTGTGCACGTCGGTTCTCCGACAATTATATATTACCTTCAAAGAAGGTTGTTCTTCTCAGTCAAATACAAGATCCCGCACCAATCAATTAGTTTGGGTCATTTTTCAATAACATAAGTCTAGCCGAATCAAATGGCATAGACACTTTCACACTATTCAAGAACAATACTAAGTTCAACATGAATAATAGCTTTAATGAAATAAGAGTTCAAGTATGCTAATTCAATTCAAACAATTAAGTAGGAAACTAGTTCGCAATATACAAAGATAGAATACTTGTATCCAAAGAGATAAGTTTTAGATACTCGCTTACGATATCCGTTGAATAAAGTAATGCAAGGGTTTAGGATACTTGCCTTATGCGTAGTTTACTCACGTAAAGCTAGTCAACACTTTTGAATTCCTATCGTAATAATAGTCATTAGTCATATAATTTAACTTCACATTATATCTTCGAATATACGATCAACACACAAGCTAAGTTTTACCCTAGCTACACAATTATTTAGTATCTAATTTCTATTGATCATATTCATACATCGTTACTATCATGTGAGACTACCATAATTAGCAAACATATTCGCATATTATTAATATCACATAAGACTACAATCAATACTAAATATATTTCATTTTAGCAAGTTATGGCATTCTCATAAGTTAACCGTCAAAAATCGGGTTCAAGTGACATCATATAATATCACGTAGCATGTATACATTTTTAAAGGATACTTTTATGTTTGTATACAATCTTTCCTCGTTCTAATCATTTATGATTTTGTTTTAATTCGCGATCCCTATCGACTTAGGGTTATACAATGTCATGAATTCACATAAATTGTCATGCTTATCATTTAGACATATAAAGTAGTCATATATTTTATTGATACGCATGTTCATATGTTTCTTATGTCATGGATATGTGATTCTAGCACTATTACTAGTTCATGACTTAATCAAACTCATGCTTGATTAACTTGCATTACATCTAACAAGTACGTACATATATGATGCCTTCAAACTACATTCAATCATGTTGAAAATATCAGAATGTAGAGTCCTAATATAACATGTCAAAGTCCACATTTAAAGCTTATGTTGTCATTAGTAAAGCTTGCTAATAAGGCCTAACATGCTCATGCTATCTAGATTCATATGTTAACATATTTGACCCGCATTTCAAGGTCACATAACATGTTTGAAAAGTCAGAATGTATACATGGTCTTTACATGTCAATATCAACCTTCAAAACTTGTATTTTTGTTAGAAAGGTGCACTAGTTGGGTTCACATGTTCATATCATATCACGATACATATATACTTAAGTCAATATGCATTCCATATGTTTCTAGGTCATACAAACGTGTCTCAAAAGTCAGAATACTATTATGGTATTTATATATCCAAGTTCCTCTTTTCATAACTTTAAGTTTTCTTTGAAATATTCAACTAAAACAACTAGCATAGATTGCTATAACCTAGTACCCTTATTCCATATGTTAATGTGAGTTATATGCATATCCTAACAGTACATCATGCTCAATACATCAGAAGATATAAAAGAAATCATCAACAATTTCTGCAGTGGCGCGCGGCCGCGCCCAAATTGTACTAGGGAGACGCGCGGCCGCGCGGCTCCTGTTCCAGTCCAGAGAGCAGCCTGCAACGGCACATATCAAATCCAACTCACGAAATTACTTCACAAAAACTTTTCTAAGCAGCCACATTATGGTTTAAACATGTTTATAAGTCTATATAACAACTAAGAACATGTTCTAATCCAATCTAGCATGAATTGTAATCAAAATCAAGAATTGGAAACTTTGACAGTAAACAAAATGATGAACCAAGAATGAAGGATTTATACCTCTTGAGCTCAAACTTGCACAAGACTTGTTCTCAAATTCAGATTATAACTCACAATACTCTCTCTATATCAACTTAGCACAAATTTTAGCAACATAGAAAATGAAGAGAGGCTTGGTATTTATAGGAGAATTCAATATCCATACAAAGCAATTGCCCCAAGGTTTGAAACAATGGGGGAAATGAAGAACTAGAGGATTGAGGGGAGTTGATGGAATAGTGTCCAACCACCCCCATCACCCACATCCTTCTTCATCATGAGCATCATTGGCTAGCTAGGAAGTTGACATGAGGGAGTAGCTTAGGCCTTTGGCCTTTCACGTGGGAGAAGAGATAGTGACTATCATTTAGGGACAAGGCAATATGAAACTCAGCATTTGCAACATGAAGTGTATCAACACTAAGGCCATATATACATATACACTTAGGCTATTATATATTTATTCATACTATATTTTATAATTAACATTATAATGTAAGTCACATGCTTAATATTTCAAGGTAGTAGATGTGATATGGCAATGTAACATACATATCATCCATGTACATTTATTAATACCGGATATAATCACATCATATTATTTTCTTCATTAAATTCTACAATCAACAAGTGATTTCAATATATTCATGATATATCATTTTAATGTATACTTACATACACATTGTCACATAGGTATTAATCATGTAGCTCACATAGTTTAATTAATCTTAATACATGGTCCATATGTGTAATATATTCACATTGCATTATATAGCATAGTTTATGTATACTTGTATGGTCACACCTAAGTGTTTCTCTACACTATATAATATAGTCGTATTATATATTATTGCATGCTTGTACATAACAATCAATATAATCTTATTATATTAATAACTTACTTATTTGTTTTATTATTCATAATGTCAAATAAATAAATTATTTATCTTATCAATTAATTAACAATAATATTAATTAATCCATTCCTCATCGATTACTAATAACACCTAATTAATAATCGTAGGATTCATTATCACATTAACAAGTATAAATCTCAGCACAATTATAAACAAGTGGTTTATTATTATTATATTTCTTGCAATAATAATAATCACGTATTATTAATCAATCACAGTTAATATTCCATAACCATCAACTAATATTTTACAATAGCAATTAACAATTAATATAGATTAATTGTTTACTTAATAATTCATTCGTTAATTAATATAATTATTAATATTTCCCATCACTGTGCCACACTAGGCTCTCAACGAGTTTATCGTAAACTCCACATTTTTCTCAATTGTCATAGATATTCAATTTAATATAATTGAATTTAATCATTCTCATAACACAAAATCATTTATATTCAAATAAATTCTCATTTCCATTAATATAATTATTTAATAATAATAGGAAATTCTCGGGTATTACACTCCTCACCCACTATTTGATAACCATTAGCTAATTGCATCTCCCATTAGTTTGATTTAAGGAACAATGTCAAGAACCGGGTAAGAAATTGGCTATATATAGAGCCCTCTCCTTCTTCTTTGTTTTGCTGAGATGAAAGTATAGAATTGATAAGTGGAGCTTGTATTCTGACATTTTCAATTGAGTTAAGGGAGAGAAATATTGCAGCTAGTCCATTCCATAACAGAGGTATAATCAATTGCATTCTTATTTTTTTCAATTTCTGTAAATTTGCTAAGTTCTTGATTATTGAATTGTTCATGAATTGTTGGTAATTGAATTATGAGATATGAGTATTAAAGTGTTATATGATGATATAAACTTGTTGAAACTGTTATATGAATATTTGAAGAGATTTTCAAAATTGTTTCCTGAGATGGGCTGAAGGAACTGCCGAAGCAGTTCAGTCTTAGCTGGATCAGGAGCTGGCGCAGCTGCGCCTGGTTTATGCCTGGTAGCAGTGCAGCTGCGCAGGCCCTGCAATCCAGTTTTTGTTTTCTGCTTCTGTTAATATGCTGTGATAATAGTTGGTATTAATTTGGACATGCATGCAAGTTAGTTTAACTCATATATATATATATATATATATATATATATATTTGTTCCTTGATGTCTACATACAAAATTTTGACCATGTAGTACATGTTATGGAAAGAAAGCTTTATAGTTTTATAAATGAACCTAGACTAGTTAAAGTGGACTTTGTCGTAAACTTAGCATATGTACATTCTGATTTTTTGCAAGCATGTTAGTGTGGTTTGAAAATGCATGAATAATCCATTGAATTGTGTTTATATGACTTGTAATGAAGCATTAACATGTTGAACTCATTAGTGAACGTTACTAACAACATAAGCTTTAAATGTGAACTGTGACGTATACGTAGTATGTATGAATTTTGATTTCATGGTCATGATTGTGTATTCTATAAACATGAGACCTAAGTCTAATATGATAGAACACACTAGCATACTTGATCTTAAGTTAAGACTTTCAAAGGAGAAACTTAAGACTTTTAAAGTAAACTTAACCAAGACTCGTGTCTTTAGATTGTGACCACTTAAATACATATATGTGACTTATTATATGCATGCTAATACATGTGAGTAACGGTTACGAGATGCTTTACATGTACCGTGTTGTCTTTTTGACTTAGTGTACTTTGCAAATAGGAACTTAGAATGTGGAAGCTAACTAGCAATGATTACCATGTGAATGATATTATGATCATGCGAGCATGTGTATTAAAGTTCATTATACCTATAGACATAGTAACATGACCATCATTTGTTTATATACGAATTTCACATATGCATGCCTAATCACAGAAAATGAATTATGTGACTAAAGTATATGTGTGTAGTATACTCGAGCATACATATTATATATTGTTTAGCCTTGTTATATGAAAACATGACTTTAGTAATCAACTTTGAAGCATGAGCATATATTAGTTAAAGTATGTGAATTACCGGCATGAAAACATATAACTTTGAAATTGGATTAGGACGAGCATGCTAGTTTCGAATGGGAGATTATAACTTGATAAGCATGTGTATTGGTTTAATGGTAATAGTTGCATGCTAGAGTTACGTCGGGACACTTTCAGACCCGAACAATTTGCTTAAGTTGGATTTTAACAGTTAACATATTATGATGCTATAAATGGTATGTTTGATATTGAACATGATCTTATGTGATAGAATTATATAATGATTAGATTCTTGTATGTGTGAACTTATACTAATTGGAGAGATCGACTTGTTAATATTAGGTCGTTCCAACGCCGTTTAAATTAAAGCTAGAATTTATTTGTAGCTGAGCAAACAAGCAAGTTCCCTGACTTACACTCCTTATTTGTGCAAGTTCCCTATCTTCCTCAAGTTATATTTGAGCAAGTATCCTAGACCCTTGTATTACTTTATTCAATGGATATTGTAAGCTAGTATCCGAACCCTACTTTTATTGTGCAAGTATTTTAAATCCTTGCACTACTTTATTCAATTACTCGAGTAAGCGAGATTCTAAACTTTACCTTTATTGTGCAAGTTCCTATCCTTCTCATATTGTATTTTGAGCAAGTTATTATTGTATTGTGAAAGTTTTCCGAACTTCACACTTTGGTTATTGTGAAAGTTCCCCGAACTTCACACTTTGGTTATTGTGAAAGTTCCCCAAACTTCACACTTTGGTTATTTTGCAAATTTTCGAACTTCATTTCTTTATTATGCAACTTCTCTAAACTTATACAAACTCGTATATTGTGCAAGTATCTTATCTTTGTGTTTACTTTACTCAAAGAACGTTGTAAGCAAATGTTCTACCCTATGCATTTACTTTATGCAAGGGATCTATTATGGTGAAATTTCCCGAATTTCACTCTTTGACGTTGTAAGTGTCTAAGCCTATGCATTTATTTTATACAAGGAATCTATTATCGTGCAAGTTCCCCGAACTTCACACTTTGAATATTGTGCAAGTTTCTCGAATTTCACACGTTGAGTATTGTGCAAGTTCCCCAAACTTCATATGTTGAGTATTGTGCAAGTTCCCCGAACTTACACAAATTCATATATTGTGCAAATTCTAAACTTCACTTTGTGCAAGTTCTCTATCCTTCTCATATTGTATTGAGTAGGTTATTGTTGAATCGAAAGTTGTTTACCTAATTGCTAGAACTTTATTTCCAAGCATGTTATTTAGTGGTTTAATTACTTATCAATTATTCCACATTGATATTATTGATGACCGCACCTAGTGCATTTGAGCTCGTACAGTCTTGGACTTGTACATTATTCAAGGTCCTAAATTTCTTGAACTATGTTAGTAAGAGTCTGAACCTTTGCTCGGTCAGACTAGTGTATGAAGTTTTCTTTGAAGCTATCCAAACCAATTGATGGTAAGGATTCTTAGACGGAATAGAACACCCCTCGTATGTAGGAGTGTGCCCAGGTATCTAATATATATGATACGAGTAAGCAGATATAAGTGTTATGCATATTCACGTTGTGCCCAAGGCTGATCTCCTCGAGGTACTTAGTTTCTGTAGCCAGAAGCCAGTAATTCTAAAAGGGTCAATTAGCTATTGAACCCATTGGAAAGTTATAGTTCAAAGTCTACTCGACTATCAGTCATTCTAAAGGCAATTATTATCTTTTCTTTTAATAGTCATATTATTGAATCTTTCAGATATTCATAGTGTTGGATCATGCAGGTTGTTGAATCTTACAGATATTCATATCATTGAATCTAACAGATATTCATAGTATTGAATCATATAGATTGTTGAATCATTCTAACATTCATATTGTTAAATCTTTAAGATATTCATTTTGTTGAAATCGTTGTCAGATATTTTTCCATTCATCATGATATATCCTTTATTGTTGTATTTAAACTTGCTGAGCAAACTTGTTGCTCATTCTTGCTATATCATGACTTATATTGCAGTTGAGCCCGAGCCCTCAGCGAAGGACAAGGGTAAAGTAAAGATATAGGATGGTTTGCAAGGAGTAGACTTTGTCTTTATGATTTATTTAATTACTGTTAATGTAATATGAACCCTAATGTTTATTATAGGGTATATTTTGTATTGATGTATTAAGGTTATCGAATCTTGGGACTAGTAACACCTTTTGAGTGAACGACGTACGTTTATTATATTCCGTATTTTAGTTATCGTATGTTACTTAAAGGTAGATTTTAGTATTATTTCGTGGCGACCGGACCAGGGTCAGAGGACCCGGATTCGGGGGTGTCACAATAACTAGGTATCAATTTCAGACTCTAAACAACATCTAGCAGCAAGTTATTAAGGTTCAAAGTACCTGTCAGTGCCTTTCTGGGTTTTCTAGGTAACCCAGAAAGTCGGTCAACTTCGGTCAACGACCTTGTGAGGCTTACTAGTTTGATTCTGTGTATTAAATCTTTGTTTTATTGATTGTAGTGTGTAATATACATGTCATAATTGAATGAGATAGCACTGGTCAGGACCAAGTAACCTCTTAAAGCATAGATCTAGGTCGGTCAAAGTCTTGTTAGAGACTGTTCTTCGTGTTCTTCATATTTCTGGGGTTTTCAGAAAATGAAACTGTGAGCGGTCAACGGGTTTTGACCATAAATTCCGGTCATCCTATGAACTTCTAAGGTGTTAGACTGCTCAAATGGTTTACTACACATGTCAGAGTACAAAAACAAAGCACTTTCATAATCTAACAACCATCTGAGCTGGTCAAACGGCTGTCAGAAATTTCTAGGAAAAATCTGGGTTTCCCAGATTTCAGATTTTCGTGATCGGTCAATGACCTTTGACCACTTATATCTTTCATTCTGTTAATTACATGGACTTGATTCCTCTTTCAGATTACAAAGCTCATGTAATACTATAACTAGCATATCATTAACAAGCTTAAGCATTACCACACGAAGATCTACGGGCTCTGACATATGGCTGTCAAGCCTGTTTTCCACGATTTTTCAGAATGCTTAAAACACCTATTTGATGCATCTAGATGTTATGAAATCGTGATCTAACAACCCAGAACACTAACTAGTATGTTATTACATATAACTAAACAACAAAACAAAAAAATTAACATAACATCAAAGATTAATCGTAAAATTAGGGTTTATACCTCTCTTGCTCAAATTTTGCTATCTAAGCTTCGATTCTGATGTTGCTATTACTGGTGCTCTTTAGGGAAGACAGTATAAGTATAGTAATGAAAGATTTGTGAGTTTAAACTCTGATCTATGGCTGCTATTTATAGGATTTCAAGGTTAGGGTTTTTAGGTCATTTTCACCTCCTTGCCTCCAAAAATATCCATCCTCTGAACTTGTGTAGCTATGACAAGCTGCTTGGGAATCAGATTGGTGGCAAATCTAGAAGTAGGAGGTGGCACTAGCTTGTAAGCAACTTTAAGGTTTAATTAGTAGCTAATTTTGCCCTAATCTTCACTAATTATAAATTAAGGTTTTGATCTTTGTGTTTAGAATAACTTAATAAAGTTATTAACACCTAATTTAAGTTTAGTTAACATAATTAGGGTTTAACATAACCTAATTAGGGTTTAATTTCCTTAATTAGGGTTTTTAGGGTTTGTAAATTAGGGTTAGGATTTTCTAGTTAAATATTAGGGTTTCTAATTTAGGTTTTAACACCTAATCTTTTTCAAAGCATGACAAAGTATTTCGTCAATATAAGCACGACAAATCATTTTATCAATGTAAGCACGATAAAGCAGCTTGATAAAATAATATACCAAAAAGTCAAACAAAATATAAATTTTAAGCATGAGGTGTCAAGCATGACGTTTTTCAGAGAAAAATATTTTTGACCGAATCTTTAATAACGTATATAATAACACGATACAGAACCAGAACGGAGAGATTTTATTGATAGTTAAGAATTTTACATAACCGAGTCTTATTAGGGTTTCAGGATCTTACAGTGGGTCGCCATGAGGTTACAACATTATATGCATGGGCGCACGACCTATATCATATCCCGCATGGATCCGCTGAAGTACGTATTCAGCAAATCCATGTTAAATTGCCGATTGTCCAAATGGCAGTTGATCTTACAACAGTTCGACATTATCTACGTGACTCAGAAGTTGTCAAAGGTCAGGGAATTACGGATCAATTAGCCGAAGCATCGTCAAGGGATTTTGAAACCTTGGAAACTTATTTCCCGGGTGATGGGATAATGACAATACAACAAATCCCTCAAGAAAATACAGTCCAGTATTGGAAAATGTATTTTGATGGAGCCGTGAATATGGAAGGTGTTGGAGCAGGGGCAGTTCTTGTATCTTTTATAGGAGAACAGTATCCTGTGGCCATCAAGTTGCAATTTGTCAACACCAATAACACAGCTGAGTATGAGGGCTATATAATGGGATTGAAACTGGCCCAATCCATGGGTATCAAATGTTTACTTGTCTTTGGGGATCCTGAGTTGGTTATCAAACAAACCACCGGATCGTATCATACCAAAGAATTGCATTTGCTGCCATATCATCAGCAAGTTATCAAGACATCCATGGAGTTTAAAGAAATAACCTTCATACACATCCCTTGAGTTAAGAATGGCTTTGCTGAAGCATTGGCAACATTAGCTTCCTTGATCCACATATCTTATAGGATGGGAATTCCTGACATCAAATTTACAAAATAAAAGGCCTTGACATATGGGAATTATGTAAAACCCGAGAAATTTCCATATATTATTAAATACATATATTAATGAAAATGAATAATTATTTGAATATAAATGATTTGTGAGTTAACTCAATTATATTAAACTGAATAATTATAATAATTGAGAAAATGTGGAGTTTGCGATAAACTCGTTAAATGCCTTGTGTGGCATAGTGATGAGAAATATTAATGATTGTATTAATTGACGAATGAATTATTAAGTGAAAAATTAATCTATATTAATTGGTAATTGTTATTATAGAATATTAATTAATTGTTATAGAATATTAATAATGATTAATTATGATATGTGATTATTATTATTGCAAAAGATATAATAATAATAAGCAATGTGTTTATATATATAATAAGATTTACATTCATTTAATGTGATATTTAATCATATAAGTGTTAATCAATTATTGTGAAAATTATAATTTCATTAATTCATGAAAAATAGATTAATTAATATTATTATTATTAATTAATTGATATGATAAGTAAATTATTAACTTCTATGTGCAAGCATGCGAATTTAAAAGTATAACGTATAGTAACTAACTATATATTATATGAAGTGCTATGTAACTATACAATTATATATATAAACTATATAGTAAAGTTTAGTAAGTTGTAAGAGTTACATGAAATGTGTATATGACAATTGTATGTGAAGTCTACATTAAAATAATACATCATGAATATATATAGTAAACAATTATAATTGATAATTTCTTCAATATATAATTGAATAATAGGATTTAATAATAAAGGAGATAATGTGATGTGATTATATCCGAGTAAATTATACGGGCATGCTAATTGTACATGGATTATATTTATATGTGGGTGGATGTGATCCAACTTGTTATATTGTAACATTGTTCCTTCATTTAAAACTATATTGTGACATTAAGTTATAACTTGTGTATGGATAATATGTATATAAATATAAACTAAGAGTAGATATTATATATAAGAATATAACATAAGTGTTGTATGATTGCTGAGCTTTGGTTGTCCCTTAATGAATGGCTCACTTTCCCCACACGTGAAATACTCATGAGGCCTAAGCCTATTTTCTCAAACTCATAAACACATCTTGCTAGCTATCATCATGAAGGAGAATGGCTGATTGCTACAGCTTCACTATTCTATCAACTAATCTACCAACTTCTTTTTAACCTCCATACAATTCAAATTTTCATTGGTTTGATTCATGGGAAGATAGGAATGTCAGGATATTTGAAATTCTATAAGTAGAAGCTCTTCTTCTCCTAATTCATTTGCTGAGATTTTGTTTAAGTATTAAGAGAGAGCATATACACATATCAGAGTTGAGCATTCTAATTTAGCAGAAAGTTCAATTACTAAAAGTAAAGGTATAATCTATATTCCATGTTCTTCAATTTGTGTTTTTCTGCAAATTCTAAACTTTTTGATTTTGTGAAATTTGATGACAATTGAAGTATGAATTGCTTGGTTAGTTGTTATATAGATTTATAAACATGTTTAAACCACAATGTGACTGCTTAGAACTATTTTTGTGCAGTAATTCTGTGATTTGGGATGTTAACTACCGAAGCAGGAAGATCACTAGCATGAACTGCACACGGCCCAGCTGCGCCGGGTTTATACCTAGGCGCAGCGCAGCTGCGCAGGAAGCCTGTTCCAGTTTTGTTTGAGTTCTGTTAATCTGTTAAGCATGCTTGGATGCTATGACTTAGGCAAGGTATATTAGCATGAATAACTTGTATAGAGGGATATGTAGACCTAATGTGAGCATGTTCCACTATGTTTGTATACATGATTAACGAACGGTTAAAGTTTCCGAAATGAACATAAGGTTTATGATTGAACTTTAAACATATATAACTTATGTCGGTATTCTGACCTTGCAAGCATATTATTATGATTTAGGAAGGCATGAAAAGCATGTTAATAGGTGTATACATGTTTTATAAGGTAACATGAGCATGTGGATCGCGTTAAATGAACTTTACTAGTGAAAGTTTAAGTTTTGAACGTAAATCTTGACATGTTATATCGAAGTCTAGATTCTTATCATTGTGAACTTGTTGGATAGTGTTTTTAAACCTCACTAATGTGTCATACATATATATACATGTGTACATACCATGCTAGGTGCCATAAAGACTAAATGAACACAAAATGAAGCATGATTTCAAAACCAATAGCAATGCTAGTAATATGTATGTGGTAAAGATATTCATGAACATGCATAGAACACGTTACACGACCACCTTATGTGTGTACATGACTGGCATGTTAGACTTTGTAATTTCATGACCTTGAATGGCCTTAAGTGATTAAAGGTACCAACTTAGAACCTATATCATGAAAGATTGAACGTGAGAAGATTGAACAAAGCATGAAAGTATCCTTTAATACGTATACATACTATGTGATAACATATGTTATGTGATACTTGAAATCAATTTGACAGTTAACTTACAATAATGCTATAACATGCTAAAAAGAGTGTGTTTGCTATTTGTTGTGGTCTTATGTGATACTAATGAGATGAGAATATGTTTAAACTTAAAAAGAGGAACGTTAAGGATAAAAGTTATATTAATATGATACTATATATGGTATAACTGTGTAGCTAGGTTAAAAATTAGCTTATGTGTTGATCATATATCCGAAGAGAAGATGTGATGTTAAATTATATGACTAATTGAATATCATATATATACATAACTTTATTACGATAGGGATTTGAAAGTGTTGAATTACTTTACGTGCGTAGACTACGCTTAAGGCAAGTATCCTAAACCCTTGCATTACTTTATTCAACGGATATCGTAAGCAAGTATCTAAACCTTATCTCTTTGAATGCAAGTTATCTTACTTACTCGTTCATTTGAGCTAGTATGTTTAAACTCTTTTGAAAGCTATTATTCATGTTGAACTTGGTATTGTTCCTGAATATTGTGAAAGTGTCTATGCCATTTGATTCGGCTAGACTATATGCATGTTTATAAAACTGTCCAAACCAATTGACTGGTGCGAAAATCTTGATGCTGAGTTGAACAACCCTTATGGTAAGGGGAGTGTATATTGTTGAAAGCCCCAACACATGCGTGAATATTACTGTGGCGTTATGCATAACATAGAGGATTGTAAACTGATCATCTATCGTACTTATTTCTTTTGGGTTATCAGTTTAATATTGATGATTCTAGTAGATGTTCAATAGTCCTTAGTGACTGCTCAGTATAAATTATTTTATCCAGTTAGATACGTTGATAGCCTTTGAACTCATATATATCTGTTGATCTATATTGAAATTCATATTCCAAAGATTTGATTCAAGAATTGTTGATATTCGTTGTTCATGATATTATTCTGAAACTCTGAATTATCTTAGAGATTATACTTTGATATTTCAAACTCGTGATATAATACTCATCACCCTTATTGTATATTACTTGCTAAGCAATTTGTGCTCATTCTTGCTTTTCCTAAAACATTTTCGTTAAGGCAGAGTAGGGCGAACCTTCGAGGGTCGATAAGGGCAAGGGCAAGGCTACCAAGTAGCTTGTCCCTTTTATGTTTTAAATATTTTAAATGTTGTATTAAGATGATGTAGTAAGACTGGATTTGACTATGTTTAAGCTTAGGTTAGAATTATGTAATAAGTCATTATTTGATATTATTATGTAATCTATTAAGTACTATAGGTTGCGAGACATGGGGGAATAATTATAATAAATCATTGTATATTATTCTAAATTAGATCTTCTGCTGTGAATGTGTGATTTTAGTTATTATCGTATTACCATGAGCACGTGACGAACCGAATTCGGGTGACCAAGTGGCGGTCCGAATTTGGGGGCGTCACAGGTTGGTATCAAAGTTGTAGTTTTAAACCTTAGGAGCGAGTGTCCTTAGATTATAACTTATGAGAATTTAGAAGTTAGAAAGGGATAGAACTCACATAGAGTTTTTCCTAGAGCGAGACTTAGCGTGTTATGAAATGTAACTTCATTCTATACAATGAACTTATATTTTATTTAACATTCTAATGGAGTTGCTATTTGTTTGTCTTGTGCTTGTGATTATAGGATGACAAACACAGGTGTACCTAGTAGAGTGGCAGAGGAGGAGCCCAAGGATATACATGTAGTATACAAGGCACCTTTAGAGGCTGTGCCAATGCATACGGTTGCACCATTTGAGTCTGACGATGATGATGAGATCGAGGTGGAGTTTGACCCCAAGGAGTAGCCTATAGAGGATGAGCCTACCAAGGAGGAGCTCATGGAGGACTCATACGAGCCTAACCTGGAGAAGCATATGCTGGGAGAGTATGAGGAGCGGATCCTAGAGTTGGACTGCAGAGTCCAGGAGCTGGATGCTAAAGCCCAGGAGAGAGAGTCCGAGTTCCAGAAGCTGAGGGACGAGGACCACCAGAGGAAACTTGACATACAGAAGTTAGAGGTGGAGGTTGCATTTCGCAAGGAGGCAGGGATCCAGATGGGGATCTTGTTTCATAAGTCAGTGGCTAGGAACTTGGATCTGGCAGGGAAGCTGGAAGAAGTAGAGCAGAGGGAACTAAGTGAGAAGACTTAGAAGGAAGCACTCCGTACTTAGTTGGAATTAGAGATGATGGATAGGATACACTTCGAGGAGAAGTGGGAGGCGGCCAATGAGAGGGCTGATGACCTAGAGGATGAGGTCAAATGCAAGAAGAGGAAGATGAACAAGATGGGGTACGTGTTTCATTCGGCCTTTGAGAGGGTGATTGATGGTGTGTATCACTACCCGGCGGAGCAGGGATAGACCCTACATACTTTGAGCCGAGTGTTGATGGCGTATATAGCACAGATTGAGTATAAGAGCACTGTGGAGCGTGGGATGATGGGATGAGACCCTTAGTCAGTCTAGTAGTAATATTTACTTTATGTGTTGTATATACTGTGTTATAATCCCAACTTTTTATATAAAGTGTGGGATAGTGATGTAAACCCCGAGTAAGCTTTTGATAGAGGGGTAGTATGGCAATGTGTTAGTATTTCCCCGTCTTTTGTGATATTAGGGGATAAATGTGATAACATTTATAGAAATATGCTAGGAAAAATCATGTAATGAAATGATTTGGCATATGAATATAAATGAAGTTTATTTCAGAAACGTGTTATAAATTTATCCTTTTAGTATTAAAAGAAATACTTAAGTAATATACTTGAATAATAATAAAATGAAAATTTGTGATGCAGATAATGCCGCCCAGACGTAGATTGACTGCACCTGAGGAGTCAGTGAATAATGAAAGGGAACAAGTAGACCAGATCCAGAAACTGGTAGATCTGTTAGGAGAGGCCCTTAGGGGAAGGAACAACGAACCCGTTCGCCCCAATCCTCAAGGAGTACCAATCACAAAATTTAAGGACTTTAGGAGTGTAGGACCCCCAAAGTTCAAGGGTACTACCGACCTAATCATTGCACAGACATGGGTTAAGGATATCGAGAAGACTTTCACCATCGCTCGCGTGGGTGAAGACCAAAAGACGGTATTTGCTACGTATATAATGAGAGGCGAAGCGAACTATTGGTGGGAGGCGAATCAGCAGAGAGCTGGAGAAGGAACGATAACATGGGATAAGTTTAAGATGTTGTTTTTCGAGAACTACTTCCCCAAAAACATGAAGAATAGAATGGAGGTAAAGTTCTTAGAAATGAAGCAAGGTGATATGATGGTGGCGCAATACGCAGCTAAGTTTAACGAACTAGGGCGATTTACAGAACACCAAGTTGGAGATGAGGAAAGGAATGTGAGACGATGACGATTCAAACAAGGACTGAAGCCGTGGCTATTCAATAAGGTATCAGTTCTTTAAATTGATTCCTTTACGACATTGCTAGAGAAGACAATCATTGCGAAAGGTGGCAGTGAAGCCTTAAGTCTGTATAACAAGGAGAAGAAAGGAAAGAATGCTAGAGGAGAAAACCGTACTGGAGGAAGCAGTAGTGGAGGAAGCAACTTTGGTAAAAGAAAGTGGGACAACAACAACAACTGAAACAACAATCAAGGTGAGAGTCACCAAGGAAGTTTTAAGAAAAGTAGTGAAGCTTGTAATAGGTGTGGGAGAAGTCATCAGGGAGAATACTGGAAAGGAAAAAGCACGTGTTATAATTACGGCCAAGAGGGGCACATATCGCCAAATTGCCCAAAACCGAAGAAAATCAGGGGATGCTTTGCATGTGGCTCGAAGGAGCACCGGATTAAGGACTGCCCGAAGAAGGGAAGTGGCAGAGGTAGCAGCCAACAAGGAGGGAGCAAACTGATGATCGGCGGACCGACACAATCCAACCTCCCAACCGCCAGAACTTTTAACATGACCGTCTAGGACGCAGTGGCTGTGAAGGACGTGGTGTCAGGTATAATCCCAATCAATGATATAAATGCTTATGTGTTATTTGATTCGGGTGCCACATATTCTTTTGTATCTGAAGAATTTGCTAGTGGACTCCCGAGAAAGATTAGAAAATCCCTTGAATATAGAAGTTGCGAATAAGGAAATAATCCCTGTAGAATATGTTTATCGAAATTATCGCGCAAACATTAGAGAACATGAATTGAGCATAGACTTGATTCCAATTAGATTGGGAGAATTTGACGTAATACTGGGGATGGATTTGTTGTATAACCATGCTGCGATAATTGACTATCAAAATTAATGTGTGAACCTTCAGACTCCGAGTAAGTCTAAGGTGGTAGTTTATGGTAGCTCATCGCTTAAGCAATCGTGTTGCGTTAAGATGATGCAGGCTAAGAAATTGTTAAGGAAAGGATGTGTAGGTTATTTAGCTTACATCATAGATACTCGAAAAAAAGGGAGTAGAAATTAAGGATATATCCGTAGTGAATGAATTTTGAGATGTATTTTCAGACGATCTGCCTGGTCTTCCGCCAGACAGAGAAATTGAATTCGTAATAGACTTAGCACCGGGAACGGCACCGATTTCGAAAGCTCCATATCGTATGGCGCCAGTAGAAATGAAGGAATTGATGATACAACTACAAGAGTTATTGGATAAGGGTTACATTCGACCGAGTGTGTCTCCTTAGGGAGCACCAGTGTTATTCGTTAAGAAGAAGGACAGATCGATTAGGCTCTATATCGATTATCGAGAATTAAACAGAGTAACGATCAAGAACAGATATTCGTTACCAAGGATAGACGACCTGTTTGATCAACTGAAAGGAGCGAAGTGTTTCTCAAAGATAGATCTACGGACAGGATATCACCAACTGAAAGTACGAGATGAGGACATACCAAAGACTGCGTTTTGAACCCGTTATGGACATTACGAGTTTTTGCTAATTTCATTTGGATTGACTAATGCTCCGGCAGCATTCATGGACTTGATGAACCGAGTTTTCAAGCCATACTTGGATAAGTTTGTGGTAGTTTTCATCGACGACATTTTGATCTACTCGAAGACAGAGAAAGAACACGCCAAACATCTGAACATAGTTTTGGAGGCGCTAAGAAAGGAGAAGATGTATGCGAAATTTTTAAAGTGTGAATTTTGGATGGAGAAGGTTCAATTATTAGGTCACGTGGTGAATAAGATTGGAATCTCAATAGACCCTGCAAAGGTCGAAGTAGTAAGTAATTGGGAGCAGCCGAGATCACCGACGGAGGTGAGAAGTTTCTTAGGGTTAGATGGGTACTATCGAAGATTCATCCAGGATTTTTCTAAGATAGCAACCCCATTAACCAATCTTATAAGAAAGACAGTGAAGTTTTTATGGACAGACAAATGCGAAGAGTGTTTTCAAGAACTGAAAAAGAGATTGAGCGAGGCGCCTGTGTTATCATTACCAGATGATGCGGGAAATTTTGTGGTGTATAGTGACGCATTGCACAAGGGATTTGGTTGTGTACTCATACAACACGGCAAAGTCATTGCGTATGCATCACGACAGTTGAAGGATTAAGAAAAACAATACCCTACTTATGACTTAGAGTTAGGGGTAGTAGTTTTTGCGTTGAAAATTTGGAGGCATTATTTGTACGGAGAAAAATGTGAGATATACACGGACCACAAAAGTCTGAAATATATCTTCATATAGAAGGAGTTGAATATGCGTCAGAGGAGGTGGTCAGAATTGATCAAGGATTATGACTGCGATATTCTTTATCACCCGGGTAAGGCAAACGTGGTTGCCGACGCTCTGAGCAGAAAAGGAAAGGAGAAACTGTTTCGTTTGACGACTCAAGAAGAATTGGTAAGAGAAATGGAGAGATTAGAGATAGAGGTAAAAGGACCAGAGAGGTCTGAAGAGAAGTTGTTCGTAATGGAAGCTTGTCCGACATTGTTGGATAGAGTAAAGGAAGCACAAGAGAAAGATGAAGAATGTGAGAAAATCAGAAAGAGGATTACAGAAAATAAAGAGGAAAGATTCCGAATGGATAAAGATGGTATCTTAAGATTCGAAGGAAGAGTGTGGGTACCAGCGGTAACCCAGTTGAGAGAAGAAATTTTGCACGAGGCACACAATACAACATATTTCGTTCATCCGGGAGGCACTAAGATGTACCGAGATTTGAGGCAGCATTTTTGGTGGCCCAATTTGAAATGGGAAGTCATAGAGTGCGTTAGTAGATGTTTGACTTGCCAACGCGTTAAAGCATAGCACCAGCGGCCAAGTGGTTTACTACAACCGTTGGAAATACCGGAGTGGAAATGGGAGCATATTACGATGGACTTTGTGGTAGGACTTCCAGTTACGCATAAAGGTTATGATGCCATTTGGGTTATCGTGGATCGACTAACGAAGACTACACATTTCTACCAATCAAGATCCACTACAGTTTGAGTCAGTTAGCAAGTCTGTACGTAAAGGAGATTATTTCATGACATGGAGTCCCGGTGTCAATTGTATCTGATCGAGATCCGCGCTTCACGTCAAACTTTTGGAAGAGTTTGCAAGAGAGAATGGGAACACAGTTGAGGTTGAGTACCGCTTATCATCCTCAGACAGACGGACAGAGTGAGAGAACTATACAAATGCTGGAGGACATGCTTAGGACTTGCGTGATGGACTTTAAGGGAAATTGGGACGACCACCTACCCTTAGTCGAATTTGCGTATAATAACAGTTACCATGCGAGTATCGGCATGCCACCGTACGAAGCTCTTTATGAGAAGAAGTGCAAAATGCCATTATGTTGGGACAAAGTCGGAGAGCGATGAATACTCGGACCAGAGTTAGTACAACAAACCGCAGATGTGGTGACAGTGATAAGAGCCAGACTAGTAGCTGCTCAAGATTGCTAGAAAAAGTACGCAGATTTGCATCGGCAGGACCGAGACTTTAAAGTCGGCAGTTTTATATTCTTGAAGGTATCTCCATGGAAGGGAAAGATCCGTTTTGGCAAGAAAGGAAAATTGAGTCCAAGATTCATAGGACCGTTTGAGATACTGAAGCGAGTGGGCGAAGTGGCATACAAAGTTGCATTACCACCCGAGTTGGAGCATATCCACAACGTGTTCCACATTTTCGTGTTACGACCGTACAAGGCCGACTACAAGCACGTGATTTCTTATGAGCCCATTCAAGTGGAGGAGAACTTGGCGTACGAAGAAATTCTTGTCCAGATATTAGATAGGAAAGAGCAAACATTAAGGAATAAAGTTATTTCCTCTGTAAAAGTACTTTGGCGTAACCACGATGTCGACGAGGCTACGTGGGAGTTAAAAGATAGGATGATGAGGGACTATCCCCATCTATTTGTGTAACCTTGTAACAATTTCGGGACGGAATATTTATAAGGGAGGAGGATGTAATACCCGAGAAATTTCCATATATTATTAAATAAATATATTAATGAAAATGAATAATTATTTGAATATAAATGATTTGTGAGTTAACTCAATTATATTAAACTAAATAATTATAATAACTGAGAAAATGTGGAGTTTGCGATAAACTCGTTAAATGCCTTGTGTGGCACAGTGATGAGAAATATTAATGATTGTATTAATTGACGAATGAATTATTAAGTGAACAATTAATCTATATTAATTGTTAATTGTTATTATAGAACATTAATTAATTGTTATAGAATATTAATAATGATTAATTATGATATGTGATTATTATTATTGCAAAAGATATAATAATAATAAGAAACGTGTTTATATATATAATCAAATTTACATTCATTTAATGTGATATTTAATCATATAAGTGTTAATCAATTATTGTGGAAATTATAATTTCATTGATTGATGAGAAATGGATTAATTAATATTATTATTAATTAATTGATAAGATAGGTAAATTATTAACTTCTATGTGCAAGCATGCGAATTTAAAAGTATAACGTATAGTAACTAACTATATATTATATGAAGTGCTATGTGACTATACAATTATATATATAAACTATATAGTAAAGTTTAGTAAGTTGTAAGAGTTACATGAAATGTGTATATGACAATTGTATGTGAAGTGTACATTAAAATAATACATCATGAATATATATAGTAAACAATTATAATTGATAATTTCTTCAATATATAATTGAATAATAGGATTTAATAATAAAGGAGATAATGTGATGTGATTATATCCGAGTAAATTATACTGGCATGCTAATTGTACATGGATTATATTTATATGTGGGTGGGTGTGATCCAACTTGTTATATTGTAACATTGTTCCTTCATTTAAAACTATATTGTGACATTAAGTTATAACTTATGTATGGATAATATGCATATAAATATAAACTAAGTGTAGATATTATGTATAAGAGTATAAAATAAGTGTTGTATGAATGCTGAGCTTTGGTTGTCCCTTAATGAATGGCTCACTTTCCCCACACGTGAAATACTCATGAGGCCTAAGCCTATTTTCTCAAACTCATAAACTCAGCTTGCTAGCTATCATCATGAAGGAGAATGGCTGATTGCTACAGCTTCACTATTCTACCAACTAATCTACCAACTTCTTCTTAACCTCCATACAATTCAAATTTTTATTGGTTTGATTCATGGGAAGATAGGAATGTCTGGATATTTGAAATTCTATAAGTAGAAGCTCTTCTTCTCCTAATTCATTTGCTGAGATTTTATTTAAGTATTAAGTGAGAGCATATACACATATCAGAGTTGAGCATTCTAATTTAGCAGAAAGTCCAATTACTAATAGCAGAGGTATAATCTATGTTCCATGTTCTTCAATTTGTGTTTTTCTGCAAATTCTTAACTTTTTGATTTTGTGAAATTTCATGACAATTGAAGTATGAATTGCTTGGTTAGTTGTTATATAGACTTATAAACATGTTTAAACCATAATGTGACTGCTTAGAACTATTTTCGTGAAGTAATTCTGTGATTTGGGATGTTAACTGCTTAAGCAGGAAGATCACTGGAATGAACTGCACACGGCCCAGCTGCGCCGGGTTTATACCAGGTGCAGCGTAGCTGCGCAGGAAGCCTGTTCCAGTTTTGTTTGAGTTCTGTTAATCTGTTAAGCATGCTTGGATGCTATGACTTAGGCAAGGCATATTAGCATGAATAACTTGTATAGAGGGATATGTAGACCTAATGTGAGCATGTTCCACTATGTTTGTATACATGATTAACGAACGGTTAAAGTTTTCGAAGTGAACATAAGGTTTATGATTGAACTTTAAACATATATGACTTATGTCGGTATTCTGACCTTGCAAGCATATTATTATGATTTAAGAAGGCAATGAAAGCATGTTAATAGGTGTATACATGTTTCATAAGGTAACATGAGCATGTGGATCGCGTTAAATGAACTTTACTAGTGAAAGTATAAGTTTTGAACGTAAATCTTGACATGTTATATCAAAGTCTAGATTCTGATCATTGTGAACATGTTGGATAGTGTTTTTAAACTTCACTAATGTGTCATACATATATATACATGTGTACATACCATGCTAGGTGCCATAAAGACTAAATGAACACAAAATGAAGCACGATTTCAAAACCAATAGCAATGCTAGTAATATGTATGTGGTAAAGATATTCATGAACATTCCTAGAACACGTTACACGACCACCTTATGTGTGTACATGACAAGCATGTTAGACTTTGTAATTTCATGACCTTGAATGGCCTTAAGTGATTAAAGGTACTATTGTCCGAATTATGTAACGACAATTAACGCGCAATTATATGCGGTCAACAAGTAATATAAGATAAGTGGAGTGTCGTACCCACGAGGACGAAGTCTTAAGTGCAAATCAAATACTAATGTAAGTTCTATACTGTCTTATCTAAACAAGTGATTAGAGATGGTATGTTAAACTATGTGATTACAACTAAAGGAAGTAAGAGAAGTAGTTGTACTAAGGAGCCAAGTTAGGATTATAATTCCCCTAATGCGTTGCCTAATCTCCTAACTCTCCACATTACAAACGAATCAAGGAATGGTCAGCCGAGAACAGAACTACGCATAAGCTTCTGTCGAAGGCCAAATGCACATCCCTAGCTAGATGAATCACAATATGTCTATTGGTGAAAATAACTAGACTAGGGTCATTAAGCTTAGTCTCAAGGCTACACAAGGCAAATAGAGATATGTCTATCCTATTAAGCAGTTTATGCACACATTCCCTTAGGCAAGGTCATAACAAGTGTTCTTGTATTTTAAAAGATAGATATTAATGTCCATTTTTTAATATCCATTAATATCAATACCAAAAACTCTGTCAAGCAATCAGTCAATAAGCAAGAAATACAACAACCCATTCCAAAATGATTCATTAATATAAATAGGAGAGAAAGTTAATTAGGCTAAACAATAGGTTACATTGCAATCCTAAAAAGGAATTAGTTCATAACCATGGTGCTAATACACATTTCTATAACATTCAACATTTCTCAGTAATACACAAATAAATGAGAGACTTGGAATAAGAAAACTCATGTTGTGAGGTTTTTTGTCTTCAATTCTTCTCTTCTCCGCGTAACTTCTGAGCTATGTAGGATGCAATAACTATTCTCCCTTGAAGCACAGCTTTTTGTTCTAGAAAACTAATTAATACTACTCTGTTATCTCTTTATGTAATCAATCTCCTCGCCACCCTCTTTCTTTTCTATATCCCCCTATATCTTTACTGCTCTTGCTTTAGGTCATTAAAAGCAAATCACTGGCTGGGCACCGGAAGTGGCGCTGCGGCGCGAAGACTAAAGCTATTGGGTGGCGTTGCGGCGCCACATAGGCTTAAAAACACCAGCACTCACGCTGCACCGCGAGCTCATGAAGGAGCAGGGCCGCTGCAGCGCCAGATGACGTCAACTTGGACAAGGAGGCGGTGTTGCGGTGCGAGGAAAAGGCAAGGCTCTGGCGCTGCGGTGCTAGAGGGTAAAAAATGACAATTTTGCCCCTATAAGCTGGAAATGACCTAAACAGCCCTGCATCATACAGGATAAGCATAATAACAGCAAAATATATATAAAAGAAAAATAAATAACATAAAACAAGCAGTGTCTTAAGCTTCAGAGAATCTGATTCGCGATATAAATACCACTCAACAAATACCCCCAAACTTAAACTTTTGCTTGTCCTCAAGCATACTATCTAACATCCACGCCTACATTACTGGAAGACGCGAATGGAAACTACTCCTATAGAATATTACCACGGCTTCTAAGCGCAATTATAGAACCTCTCTGAGAATAGGACAAACACCGACATGAATGAGGGCTTAATAACAAATTTGCAAGTATGAGACTGTACTCGATCCATTCTATGTGTGTGCGCTTGGAGACCAACCATCCTAACAAAAAATAGCTCAAATAAGATCGCACAGTCGATTGTTAATACCCATATGCGCACTTCATCACTTAAACATTCAACAAGTATTAAGACTAAAATGCAAGTGCAGGAAAGGATCAAAAGGCTCTAGCATGAAGACAGTAAAATTTGAATCTGGCAGTCCTTAATTACCTTAGACTATTAAGAGCTACCCAGTAATGAGCTTTTGATCAGTGACTCCCAAGCCAGACGACTTTAGGGCACTAGGTGTAGAACACCCCTATGAATCTAATAACTCGAGCATCAAAGGTCACATAATCAACATAAGCCAATTTAAACTCTTCGAAATCCGAAGATTATTTGGCTAGTGCATTTTATGCTCCATCTCAATATCGGTCCTGCGTTTATGGGCGAGTGCGTTTCACGCTCCATCTCGACCCACCGCAAGACTTTCGATATCAATCTTCTTTTCTTTTTATTCTTTTATTACATTTTTTTTAAAATCTCAACATGCCAGAATCCAAGATGCAAAACTGTATAAGCATCTAAGTCTTTTATTACCTTGTAAAAATGAAAGTTTATAAAAGTGAACATACTCTCAAAGCAATCAACACGCAAACTAAATTCGAAAAATAAGAAGTTAACACAGTTGGTCGGTGCTTGCTAAGAAGGACGGATCAATAACAGCCTCGACTTAACGAATTAACACACCCCTAGCTCATATATGCTTGACACGACTCTAAAAGAAAGATATAACTACAAGGCGCCTGTCATTAGCCACGATCAAAAATTAATAGCTATAACACCCTCACCCAGTATATATACAGTTACAGAACGGGGTAAAAGGGTTAATCAAAATATTTAGGCAAGAAGTAACAAAAGAAAAAGCACCCTGCCAAAATAAGGTAAAGCCATAACACATGGCATCAAGTATATCAATTATCTGCGCAATCCCCAAAATATGGCTATAATCACAACAACCAGAATGACATTATTTTTATCGCAATCGCAAAATACTATATACAAAATAAAATAAAAGTATTCATATATTATAAACCAAAACATTCATATATATATTTAATAAAACCAACGTACTAATGCATCTTAACCTGCATCCCAAAATAAACCATACACAACCACAAACATCAAACATCCACAAACACTGCATAAATAAAACATAGTCTGGGGCTATACCGCCCAAAAGAAACATAAAAACAATTCATATATAATAATACTTAAAAAGGAATCTCCACCAAGCTTGAAATCTGCCAATGTCCTCACTGGCCTTCAACCTCCGCAGCATCATCATCATCGTCACCCGCTGGCTCCTCCTCGCGATCCTCCCCTCTAGCCGGAAATGGTGGGGGAGAAGGTGCAAAAATTGGAGGTTCTGGAAATTGAAAGGGCATGGACTCTGCGTCATCTCCTCCCTAGGTATAATAGATACTAGAAACTGTATTCGCGAACTTCGCATGGTATCGATTGAATTGGCTCTGCCATTGAGCCACAGTATCAACCTTGCAGTGCAGAAAGTTAAGGCTGCTCAAAATCTCTGTTAGGGCTCCGGGTGGCATAGCCTCAGAAGATGGGGGCTCAGGCGCTTGAGCGGAGGTACCGGCCTCAGAGGAGGGAGGCAGCAGAGGTCCTGGTAAATAGCCCTGACCCTTTGGGTGCGACGAAGGTCCCCCATCCCATACTCCATATTGGGATATAACGTGATGATCAATGACAGCCATAGGCGGCTGAGTGATATCGTCTTTCTCCCATACCACACTCGCCCTTTTGCATAGACGTGTGATTAGAGATGGGTGAGGGAGTCAAGAATTGACGTTTCTCCTGATGGCCTTTTTAATTGAATCCTGGATAAGAACCCCCACATCTACCTTCAGCTCCATGACAATTGCATACAGCAGAACTGCCCTCTCTCTTGTTACATCGCTCAGGTGGCGTGTTGGCATGATATTAGCATAAATGAAGGAGTACCACGCCTTACCATAACGACTTAAGGCTTGATGGGGGAAAGAGGTCTTTTCACCTTAGAATTTGTTGGTTTTCCAAACGGTACCAAGCTTGCAGAGCTTGGTTATTATCTCATCTGTACTGTAACTCCACATCCCAGGCTCCAGGTAGTCCCTACCATCGTAGTTTGGAGTCCCATACAAAGTATTGATGGTACGACTGTCAAATTTGATCAACTTACCCCGAACCGGCACCGTTGAAGGATCATAAACATTAGCATTTGCGTAGAATTCCTTTACCACCGAAATAACTACAAACTCGGACGGCTTGGTGAAGTGAATCCATTTCATAGTCATAATCATGGAATTCATATCGCCGTCCGTCTTGTCATCTGGCCTTAGCCTCTTTCAGGCACCAAACTCCACTTTGAAATATTTTGAGCATAGCACATCCAGGCTTCCTCACTTGGGAATTTTATAGCATCCGAAAGGGAAGGAGGGGTTCTAGATACCGGAGGAGGACCTATACTAGTGTGAGGCCACTTTGAACCCATTGTCAATAAAACTCCAAGGACACAAAGAAAAATTTTAACAATCAAAATCCAAAACTCTTGCTCTATGAAGAATTCCTTACCTCATACTGCTTATAAAGAGGTAGGCGCCAGAAGGAGAGTAACTGCACGACGGTTGGATGGCCGCCGAACGGTAAGAAACTGAAGGGTGACGGTTGATTTACCGAATGGCTCTTTGGAAGAAGGGGGATATCTCTAAGAGAAAAGAGGGGAACTGAAGTGAACTGCTGTAAAAGGAACGCAAAAGCCTTGTTTAAACTCAAAAACACGCTAGTGGCGCTGCGGCGCGGTGCATGGCGCTGCCGCGCGACCTCAGATCTGCCTTGGCGCTGCGGCGTCATCCTAGGCTCTGCGACACGACTTCTTGGCGCTGCGGCGCGACTTCTAGGTGCTACAGCACAACTCTCCAGTAACTATCAGCTTTTACCAACTTGGACCGACGCTGCGGCGGGAAATTTTTTTAAGGGATTGGCACTGCGGCGCGACGTGAAATTGTTGGATAATGAGCACGGCACTGCGGCGCGAAACTTAGTGAACTTGTTGGCGCTGCGGTGCCATCCTTCTGATTTCCTACACAGGCAAATGTCCATATCAGTGAATCAACACAAATATTCTAACTATTAGCCATAGACTACTAATCATACTAACAATTATACTAACATACTAATTCAGCATCTACAATTACTCTAAGAAAAACCAAGTGCACTAATGATAACTAAAGAAAACAACACTGAATGAAAACAATAAGGATATTTTTGATACTGAGATGGGGTTGCCTCCCCATCAAGCGCTTGATTTAGAGTCGTCGGCTTAACTTTCACCCCGCCTTACACTGGGTTTCCCAAGGTGATGGAGGTGTTTTGTCGGTCGACGTCCCAATAGTGTTTCAAACGCTATCCATTGACTTTGAAGGTTTTGTCTGAGTGAGGATCTTCGACCTCAATAGCCCCATGGGGATACGCCTTAGCAATTGTGAACGACCTCGACCATCGGGACTTCAACTTCCCCGGGAATAATTTCAGCCGAGAGTTGAAAAGAAGCACCTTCTGGTCCTATTCGAAATTCCTTTCAACAATTTTCTGGTCATGCCACCGCTTCGTCTTTTCCTTATACAACTTAGCGTTTTCATATTCAGTTGTAATAGTCTTCGTTCACCCGCTGCATCCAGATCGAAATTGAGCTTTTGGATAGCTCAATATGCGTTGTGCTCCAGCTCCACAGAAAGATGACAAGCCCTGCCATAAACAAGCCTATACGGAGACATTTCGATAGGCATTTTATAAGCGGTGCGGTATGCTCACATGGCATCATCAAGCTTCTTTCATCAGTCCTTCCGATTAGGGTTAACAATCTTCTCCAAGATACGCTTGACCTCTCGATTAGAGATCTCTGCTTGGCAACTTGTCTGCGGATGATAACCTGTGGCTATTTTATGGGTCACCCCATACTTAGCAAGAAGGGTTTCGAAATATTTGTTGCAAAAATGTGACCCTTCATCACTGATTATTGCCCGAGGAGTGCTGAAACGAGTGAAAATATTTTTCCTTAAGAAATTAAGCACCACCTTAGCATCATTAGAAGGCAAGGCGACTGCTTCTACCCAATTGGAGACATAATCAACCGCAACAAGAATATAGAGATTGTTGTAGGAAGACGGGAATGGTCCCATGAAGTCAATACCCCATACATCAAACAACACTACTTCCAGGATATTCTGCAGAGGCAATTCATGCCTTTTTGAGATGGTTCCTACCTTTTGGCATCTATCGCAGTGCGACACATATATGTGTGCATCTTTGAACAGGGTAGGCCAGTAAAACCCAGATTGGAGTACTTTAGCAGCAGTTCTTTGGCCCCCAAAATGTCCTCCATAATTTGAGGAATGGCAATGATGGAGCACACCTTCGATTTCCTCCTCTGGCAAACATCTCCACAGAATGTGATCTGAACACTGCTTGAATAAGAAGGGCTCATCCCACGAGTATTTTTTTGCATCATTTAGGAATTTCTTCCTCTATTGATAGCTCAAGATGGGAGGAAGCACTTGACAAGCGACAAAATTAGCAAAGTCCGCATACCACGGGGCTTTGCTTTGGACGACAAATAGTTGTTCATCAGGGAAGAAATCATTGATGTCTTTGTCTGCATCTCCCGAATGAGGAGGGTTTTCCAACCTCGACAAGTGATCTGCTACTTGGTTTTCTGTCCCCTTTTTGTCGCGGATCTCCAGATTGAACTCCTGGAGAAGAAGGACCCACCCTATCAGCCTAGGCTTTGTATCTTTCTTCTCTATCAAATATTTGATGGCTGAATGGTCTGTGTACACGGTCACTTTTGTTCTAATGAGATAGGAATGGAATTTATCGAAAGAATAAACCACTGCCAGCAGTTCCTTCTCGGTTGTGGTGTAATTTAACTGAGCATCAGTTAATGTTTTGCTGGCATAGTAGATCGTGTGGAACACTTTGTCCCTTCTCTGTCCCAACACTGCACCAATTGCAGAATCGCTGGTGTCGCATATGAGCTCAAATGGGAAAGTCCAGTCAGGAGCTACCACAATAGGAGCCGAAATGAGTTTTTCCTTCAATAGATTAAATGCTCTGAGGTAGGCTTCATCAAACTGAAAAGGCATGTCCTTTTCTAATAGTGAACATAGCGGTTTGGTTATCTTTGAGAAGTCCTTGATAAATCGCCTATAGAATCCTGCATGTCCAAGAAAACTCGTAACCCCTTTCACTGATGTAGGCGGTGGTAGACTATTGATGACATCAATTTTAGCCTTGTCTACCTCGATACCACCATCAGATACTCTGTGGCCTAGAATAATGCCATCCTTGACCATGAAGTGGCACTTCTCCCAATTCAATACAAGATTAGTTTCAACACATCTTTAGAGAACGGCAATCAAATTCACCAAACAGTTATCAAATGAACTCCCGAATACAGAAAAATCGTCCATGAAAACCTCGAGGGTCTTTTCGACAATGTCAGAGAAGATGGACATCATGCAACGTTGGAATGTTGCAGGAGCGTTACACAACCCAAAGGACATTTTTCGAAAGGCAAAGGTCCCATACGGACATGTGAACATTGTTTTCTCCTGATCTTCGGGAGCAATAGAAATTTGATTATATCCAGAATAACCATCTAGCAGACAATAGAAATCATGCCCAGCAAGTCTATCGAGCATCTGATCAATAAATGGTAGAGGGAAGTGATCCTTACAGGTGGACTTGTTCAACTTTCTGTAGTCCATACATACCCTCCATCCAGTCACCATTCTGGTTGGAATCAGCTCGTTATTCTCATTGGCTACTACCGTCATGCCGCCTTTTTTTGGCACGCACTGAATAGGACTGACCCAAGGACTATCCGAGATGGGGTAGATAATGCCCGCATCTAGCAACTTAATGATTTCCTTCCGGACCACCTCTTTCATTATTGGGTTCAACCGCCTCTGATGTTCAATGGTCAGCTTGGATCCTTCCTCCAGTAGAATTTTGTACATACAAAGGGATGGACTGATCCCTTTAATGTTTGAAATTGACCACCCCAGTGCCGTTTTATACTGTTTAAGCACTAGCAGTAGCTTCTCTTCCTAGCATTCATCTAACGATGCAGATATTATAACAGGCAAAGTGAATGATTCCCCCAAGTATGCATACCTCAGATGATTGGGCAAGGGCTCTAACTCGAGGACAGGAGGTTCTACAATCGATGGTTGGGCCTTGGAAGTAGATGCTTTTGGATTATTCAGAGACTCAAACTGTCTTTAGAACTGTGTAGATCTCTGGGGTGCATCCAGCCAGTTAGCACATTTAACATGGGTGGCCTCTTCCATAGTACTGGTACCTGTTAGTGTAGCTTCTAAAGGGTTTGTCATGCATGTTTCTGAGAATACTTCCCTGACTGTATCATCAATCACTTTAATCTGGAAGCAGTCTTCAGGGGTGTTCGGATATTTCATTGCCCTGAACACATTGAAAGGTACTTCCTGATCCTGTACTCTCATAGTTAGCTCCCCTTTCTGCACATCTATAAGGGTTCTCCCAGTTGCTAAGAATGGTCTGCCCAGTATTATCGGGACCTCTCTGTCATTCTCAAAGTCTAGGATAATAAAGTCCGCTGGGAAGATTAACTTGTCCACCTTGACAAGCACATCCTCTACTATCCCCTTCGGGTAAGTGAGAGATTTATCCGCCAATTGCAAGGTAAAACTTGTGGGTTTGGCTTCATTTAGCCCAAGCTTCTTATATATTGACAGAGGCATCAAATTTATACTCACCCCCAAATCACATAAGGCCTTGCCAATGAATTGGTCCCCGATAGTGCATGGAATCGTGAAACTTCCAGGATCTTTTAGTTTTAGCGGAAGCTTGTTCTGTAGAATGGCACTTCATTCCTCTGTCAGAGTCACGGTTTCATAATCTCCCATTTTCCTCTTCTTTAACAATATGTCTTTCATGAATTTGACATAGCTCGGCATTTGCTCCAACACCTCTGCAAACGGGATGTTTATGTGAAGCTTCTTAAACACTTCTAAAAACTTAGAAAACTGCTTATCAAGCTTTTGTTTCTGCAAGCACTGGGGGAATGGCAACTGTGGGATAGGAGGACTAGCTGTGTTCATTGTAGGGGTTGGTGATGAAGGGCTATCTTGAGCATTTACCTCACCCCCAGACTTATCATCACTCTGCTCCACAATAGGTTCCTCTATAGTTACTTCTTCTTGCACTATAGGACTCTCTCCATCATTTTCATTTATAGTTCTCCCACTCCGGAGTGTAACTACTTTGCAGTGTTCCTTCCCATCCCGTTTCGGGTTGACATCGGTGTCAGTCGGCAATGTGCCTTACGGACGACTGTTCAAGCAGAGGCCAACTGTCCCATTTGGACTTCAAGGTTCCGGATGGAAGCTTCTTGATTACCGCTCCTTGTCTCATTTTGGGCAATATATCGTGACATGAGATCTTCTAAACTAGGTTTTCTTTCCTGTTGAGGTGGTGGATGGTGGAACTGATTATGAGAACTCTGTGGTTGTTGGTTGCACTGATTTTGAGCTTGAAAACCCGGAAGGTTTCAGAAATTAGGCCTGGTGGTCGGAGGTTGTGCTTGATTGCTATTGGTGTTGCCCCAAGAAAAGTTTGGATGATTCCTCAAGCTCGGATGATAATGAGTGGGAAGACTTGCATTTTTCTGCCGCCCGTAGTTGGAAACAAATTGAACTGACTCGGGGCTTATGGAACACTGATCAGTTGGGTGGCTCCCTTGACACAATTCACACGACACTGCGACACTCTGAACATTCTGCACAGCTTGCACTCCCATAGTGTCGAGTTTTTTTGTTAGCGCTGCAACCTGAGCCGCTAATTGTGTGACTGGGTCAACCCCATATACCCTTGCTGCTCTTCTAGGGGCCTGCCTATCATTTGGCCATTGATAATTATTGGACACCATTATTTCCACCAATTCATACCCCGCTGTGTGATGCTTAGACATGAAGGCTCCTCCAGAAGCGGCATCTATACTGGAACGAGTAGATTTGGATAACCTATTATAGAATGTCTGGATGGGAAGCCATTCTGGCAGTCCATGGTGGGGGCATTTTCTCAGAAGATCCTTGAATCGCTCCCATGAGTCGTACAAAGACTCTGACTTAAACTGGATAAAAGAGGTAATTTCGAGCCTGAGCCTGGCAATTTTAGCAAGTGGGAAGAACTTCGCCATGAACTTTTGAGCTAAGTCATCCCATGTGGTGATGGAGCCTGACGGAAGTGAATGTAGCCAGCTCTTGGCCTTGTCCTTCAAGGTGAATGGAAACAATCAGAGTCTGATGGTATTGTTAGACACTCCGTTGCACTTAAACGTATGGCAGATCTCCAAGAAGTTCATCAAGTGATCATCGGGGTCATCATTTGGTAATCCCCCAAACTGAATATTGGAGCACATTTGGATGGTGCCCGGCTTGATCTCAAAATTGTTTGCTTGGATTGCGGGCCTGAGAATGCTCGCTTGCAAATCTGCGATGTGAGGCATAGCATGCTCCCTTAAAGATTTCTGAAGTTCCTCAGCCATTGTAACAAGAGTATGTATGTCCCGAGCTTTTTCTCTCTGCAGGTGTCTGTACGTTCTATCAACCTCGGGATCGAGAGGTATTATATTCCGACCCCTTCGAGGTGGCATACGCCGTAGAGATCACCTAAAAAGAAAATTAAACAGATAATATCAGTCTAAATTAAGATCATATTGACTTAGTTTTAATATTGATAACAAATAGTACTAAGTCCCCGACAACGGCGCCAAAAACTTGTTGTCCGAATTATGTAATGACAATTAACGCGCAAGTATACGCGGTCAACAAGTAATATAAGATAAGTGGAGTGTCGTACCCACAAGGACGAAGTCTTAAGTGCAAATCAAATACTAATGTAAGTTCTATACTGTCTTATCTAAACAAGTGATTAGAGATGGTATGTTAAACTATGTGATTACAACTAAAGGAGGTAAGAGAAGTAGTTGTACTAGGGAGCCAAGTTAGGATTACAATTCCCCTAATGCGTCGCCTAATTTCCTAACTCTCCACATTACAAATGAATCAAGGAATGGTCAGCCAAGAACAGAACTACGCATAAGCTTCTGTCGAAGGCCAAATGCACATCCCTAGCTAGATGAATCACAATATGTCTATTGGTGAAAATAACTAGACTAGGGCCATTAAGCTTAGTCTCAAGGCTACACAAGGCAAATAGAGATATGTCTATCCTATTAAGCAATTTATGCACACATTCCCTTAGGCAAGGTCATAACAAGTGTTCTTATATTTTAAAAGCTAGATATTAATGTCCATTTTTCAATATCCATTAATATCAATACCAAAAACTCTATCAAGCAATCAGTCAATAAGCAAGAAATACAACAACCCATTCCAAAATGATTCATTAATATAAATAGGAGAGAAAGTTAATTAGGCTAAATAATAGGTTACATTGCAATCCTAAAAAGGAATTAGTTCATAACCATGGTGCTAATACACATTTCTATAACATTCAACATTGCTCAGTAATACACAAATAAATGAGAGATTTGGAATAAGAAAACTCCTGTTGTGAGGTTTTCTGTCTCCAATTCTTCTCTTCTCCGCGTAACTTCTGAGCTGTGTAGGATGCAATAACTATTCTCCCTTGAAGCACAACTTCTTTCTATTCTAGAAAACTAATTAATACTACTCTGTTATCTCTTTCTGTAATTAATCTCCTCGTCGTCGTCTTTCTTTTCTATATCCCTTTATATCTTTACTACTCTTGCTTTAGGTCATTAAAAGCAAATCACTGGCTGGGCACCGGAGGTGGCGCTGCGGCGCAGAGACTAAAGCTGTTGGGTGGCGCTGCGGCGCGAGGAAAAGGCAAGGCTTTGGCGCTGCGGCGCCAGAGGGTAAAAAATGACAATTTTGCCCCTATAAGCTGGAAATGACCTAAAAAGCCCTGCACATACAGGATAAGCATAATAACAACAAAATATATATAAAAGCAAAACAAATAACATAAAACAAGCAGCATCTTAAGCTTCAGAGAATCTGATTCGCGATATAAATACCATTCATCAGGTACCAACTTAGAACCTATATCATAAAAGATTGAACGTGAGAAGATTGAACAGAGCATGAAAGTATCCTTTAATACATATACATACTATGTGATATCATATGTTATGTGATAATTGAAACCAATTTGACAGTTAACTTACAATAATGCTATAACTTGCTAAAAAGAGTATGTTTACTATTTGTTGTGATCCTATGTGATATTAATGAGATGAGAATATGTTTAAACTCAAAAAGAGGAACGTTAAGGATAAAAGTTATATTAATATGATACTATATATGGTATAACTGTGTAGCTAGGTTAAAACTTAGCTTATGTGTTGATCGTATATCCGAAGATAAGATGTGATGTTAAATTATATGACTAATTGAATATCATATATATACATTACTATATTACGATAGGGATTTGAAAGCGTTGAATTACTTTACTTGGATAGACTACGCTTAAGGCAAGTATCCTAAACCCTTGCATTACTTTATTCAACGGATATCGTAAGCAAGTATCTAAACCTTATCTCTTTGAATGCAACTTATCTTACTTACTCATTCATTTGAGCTAGTATGTTTAAACTCTTGTGAAAGCTATTATTCATGTTGAACTTGGTATTGTTCCTGAATATTGTGAAAGTGTCTATGCAATTTGATTCGGCTAGACTATATGCATGTTTATAAAACTGTCTAAACCAATTGACTGGTGCGAAAATCTTGAAGCTGAGTTGAACAACCCTTATGGTAAGGGGAGTGTATATTGTTGGAAGCCCCAACACACGCGTGAATATTACTATGGCGTTATGCATAATATAGAGTATTGTAGACTGATCATCTATCGTACTTATTTCTTTTGGCTTATCAATTTAATATTGATGATTTTAGTAGATGTTCAATAGTCCTTAGTGACTGCTCAGTATAAATTATTTTATCCAGTTGGATACGTTGATAGCCTTTGAACTCATATATATCTGTTGATCTATATTAAAATTCATATTCCAAAGATTTGATTAAAGAATTGTTGATATTCGTCGTTTATGATATTATTCTGAAACTCTGAATTATCTTAGAGATTATACTTTGATATTTCAAACTCGTGATATAATACTCATCACCCTTATTGTATATTACTTGCTGAGCAATTTGTGCTGATTCTTCCTTTTCCTAAAACATTTCAGTTAAGGCAGAGCAGGTCGAACCTTCGAGCGTCGAGAAGGGCAAGGGCAAGGCTACCAACTAGCTTGTCCCTTTTATGTTTTAAATATTGTATTAAGATGATGTAGTAAGACTGGATTTGACTATGTTTAAGCTTAAGTTAGAATTATGTAATAAGTCATTATTTGATATTATTATGTAATCTATTAAGTACTGTAGGTTGTGAGACATGGGGGAATAATTATAATAAATCATTGTATATTATTCTAAATTAGATCTTCCGCTGTGAATGTGTGATTTTAGTTATTATCGTATTACCATGAGCACGTGACGAACCGAATTCGAGTGACCAAGTGGCGGTCCAAATTTGGGGGCGTCACAAATTACATTGGAGAAATATCAGATGAACTACCTCCTATCAAACAACCTTGGTACCAAGATATAAAAGAATATCTTCGAGATGGATCTATGCCTACCGGGGCAAGTCAAGCTGAAAGAAAGCGGATTCATAAGATGGCTATAAAATTCTATATGAGCAGAGACGCACTCTATAAAAGGGATGTTGGAATAGGCCTTTTAAGATGCATGGATAAGGATCAAGCCCAAAGACTAATGAATTAAGTCAACGGTGGAGTCTGTGGTCTACACATGAGCGGTCCTTTACTCGCCATGAAAATATTGAGAACATGACATTACTGGATCTCTCTCAAAGCTGACTGTGATAATCACGTCAGAAGATGTTATCAATGCCAAGTCCATGGAAATGCTATCCACACTCCTCCGAACGAACTGCACAACATGAGTTCGTCATGGCCCTTTTCCATGTGGAGAATGGACGTGATTGGGCCAATAGAACCCAAAGCCAGTAATGGTCATCGATTTATCTTCACCATGATTGATTACTTCATTAAATGGGTTGAAGTTACATCATTTCCCAGAGTCACCAAAGAGGTAATCATTGGTTTCATCCGAAATAATGTAACCTGTCGATATGGACAACCGGAGGTGATCGTATCAGACAATGCCAAGAATTTAAACAACCAGATGATGAAAGAATTATGCAAAAAGTTTCAAATCAAGCATCCCAATTCTGTCATCTATCGTCCTAAGATGAATGGTGTTGTCGAAGCGGCCAACAAAAATGTCAAGAAAATCATGCAAAAAATGTCCGCCAATCTCAAGGGATGGCCTGACTTATTGCCTCTAACTCTACTTGCCTATAGAACGTCAATGCGTACCTCTACTGGGACTACCTACTCATTAGTCTATGGCATGGAAGCAGTACTCCCTATAGAAGTAGAAATGGATTCCTTGAGGATATTTATAGATGCTCAGATGGAAGAAGACCAGTGGTTGCAAGAGTGATACCACCAGTTATCCTTGATAGCCATCTTTCACGGACAATTATATCAGCAAAGAATTGCTCGGTCATACAACAAGAAAGTTCGACTCCAGCAATTCAAAGAAAATGACTTAGTATTGAAGAAAGTCCTTGCCAATCAAGATGTAGCCAAAAGAAAGTTTGCCCAAATTGGGAAGGCCCTTTCATTGTCAAAGAAGTGTTGACAGGAGGAGCCATCAAATTACAAGAATTGGATGGAAAAAAATTTCCCCAGCTCATCAATTCAGACACCGTGAAGAGTTACTATGTCTGAGTCACTTGTAAGCCATCATCCTGGTATTGAGAAAAAAGATAAGAAAGAAAAAAGATCAAATCAATTCATGTTTTCACTAGAAGTTTGAACTACGAATGGCCTGATCTCTCCAATCCATGGGAGTACGTAGGCAACCATCTATGGTGCGGTCAATCCAAGTAAAAAATACAAAAACCCCTCAAACCAAGATCAAACCAAAATAAACACTTTTCAACCGTTTAGGCCAAGCCTGAACTATGAAAGGCCTAATCGCCTTCAACCTCGGGAGTACGTAAGCAGCCATTTATGGTGCGGTCTAACCTTCAAGAAAAAACATAAATAAAATCAAAACCCATATAAAACCCAAATACTATCAAGCCTCCCTGATTAACAGGCCCTTCTGAGGTATTTTTTGACATCTCAATGTCAATCCGACAAAGAAAAGTTCAGGATACATCAAGACAGAAAGTCATGAAAAAAGTGGTAATCACTCAGCAATGACAATACATATCCAAAAGAGAAGTGAATCAAAATATATTTCTCTGCCATATAATACTGTTTAATATATACAATGTATCCTATATATGACAAAAATGGCTGACCTAGTCTATGCAGATAAATGAAAGCTAGTCTATAAACCTGCTGATAAATGGGATAGCAAGTCCAACATATCATCTCTCTCAGAAGATGGAGGTGTATCTGTAAGCACCTGCCCTAAGGTCTCCATGCGAGCTAGAAGATCCACAACTATCTGTAAAGTGCTACTATGATCATCTATGAAGGCACTCATATCTGCAACAATGTTATAGGTATAGGACCTGAATGCAGTACTATCAGCGATGTAAACTTCTCGGTAGCTAGAGCCTCATCCCGCTCAACAAAAGAAGCATCACTGGAAACTAGAGCCTCATCTCTCTCAACAAAAGCTGCGTCCCGAGTAGCTCGAGCATCGTCCCTATCGATAAAAGCAGCATCCCTACCAGAAAGGGCTGTCAACATCAGTGCTCTTGCCTGATCCCTCTCAAAGGTCATCCGAGCTAACGAATCTATAAGAGATGGATCCGCCGCAGTTGGACTTCTAGGGGGGTCACTGACTAAATTTGCTGTCAAACCAGCGAATAACTCGTCCTCAGTGGGAGATTTAGGGTCCTCCATAGGCTCTTCCTCATCAGAATCAGTACTCGGCTTTGAGTGAAAAACTGCAGCCAATGCAATGTCTGCCTCCAACCATGTAGAATACTCTAAAGAACGGCCCAGATGACTAGTCAATAAATCAGCCCTCTCGCGATGAGTCCAACTCAAGTCAACTGATGACAAAGACAAAGCTGATAGTCGCTGATCTGAAGCCCACTTAAAGTGGTGAATATCCTAAAACTGATCAAATTGTCCCATGACAAACAATGGATGATATGTGGTTACCCCTCTCAAACCCGCCAAGGGTAGATAATCCATGCCTACTGCATGAGTAATGAAGCTATAAGGAGAGCTGAGCCCTGAACAGGGCAAAATCGCAAATGGATGCTCGATCACAGTCAGAAAGGCCAACCACGATGCCACATCTGTACACTCAGCCAGCTGAAATGGAGTAGGACATGGCTATCTCATGAGTAAAACAGTACCCATGATGTCTAAAAGTGCCAATGGGTCTCAAGTGTGTCATAAACCACACGTACAATAAAATGGCACTAGCCCTGAAGAACCCCACAAGATGGGTACGACATAATGTAGTCGACCTCAAGGTCTCTGCTAGTATCATGGACAAGATGGTACAACCCTGTCTAAGAGAGCGAACCACTGTGATCAGGCCGATATCCATGTGATCCATATACAGTGGTATATACAGGTAAGCTGTGATGCACATCAACAAAATTTCTATGCGTGCAATCTGCCAATCCCCTGCAGTAATAGTAAAATCTCTTGAATATCGTGCATAGCTATCCAGCCGGCCAAATCCACCAATCAATAAGTCCAGGGACACCACATGCCCCGAAGTAATCTCATCCGTGACGACTCTGTGCCTTAAGCCAATCAAGGTCATGAACTGTCGTCTCATATCACTGATGGCCATCCTAGCACAAGGCCGATCCAATGGCAAATCAGTGATGCGCTCATACTCCTCCAACGTAGGAGTCATCTCATGGATGCCAAATCTGAAAACTTGTCGCTCAAGTATCCAGCAAGATATCATGTTATCCACGAAGCCCAATGTGACCTAGAAAGACAAGAGGGCCATGGAATGCTCCAACATCTGATCAAATGTCACCCTATTTGTGGGAGACAAACTGTTATACCAAGATCTCAAAGAAGATGCTATCAATATAGGTGTCATATGCTCAATACGACTAACGGTAGATGAAGACATCTGTAGAACCGTATCATAAGACCATCCAGGGGTCAAAGTTAAACTCACCTATCTAAATGCATATCCGTGACATAATACATGCATCATGATAGATGATAATGATAAATGACAATAGGATGCAATAGATACTAAATATCATGCATTTCTAAATACATTATCTACTGAAAACATCATCTTTGTCTACTACTAAAATATAAAATAAAAAGTACAGGAATATGGGGCACAACCGCCCAATGACTAACAGAGGCCTATCAAAAGAGATAACGAGAAATGGGGCACAACCGCCAAATATGTAATGACCCCAAAATTCATAAAATATAATTCTCGACATCAGTCGTTAACAATTCAACGAACTTCTAACTTTACATCATTATTCGATGATACAATCACTAAAAATGCGGAATAATTAAAACTTTTAGATATCTTTTTCTTTATTGCCCTGAATCTCAACCTTTACATAACATATCTTTGATTCAAATTTATTACATGAATCATTACATCGAAGTTACTATACAAAGTCTTACATCACAAAGCAATATCCAATATACATCGGATAACTCAACTTTACAACTCAACAATTATGTTACAATCAAAACATTAAATGCATTTCTCATCTAACATAAGTAATCTTCTTGAATATTGATCTTTATAATTCAAATAGCACGTATCATTACCTTGAAACCTTGACCTGCAAAAATAGTTATTTGCAAGAGTGAGCTCGACAGCTCAGCAAGATCTAACAGCTTTCATGCATCACGTAACACATAAATAACATGCTCATCTTATACATCATAATCATTTGACTAACATATCATGCATGCTTTAATTTATATAACAAGTATAAAGATTGAGTTCCTTACTCAATCAATATTCTTTACTCAATCAATAAAGTCATAAATTGACTTTATCATTTCATACTTACAACATATATAACATATCATGCTCTTTGCAATATAAATTTAAAATAGTTTATCATCGAGTTCACATAGCAATTAGGAACTGAAAGACTTACATGGCTCGTATATTACCAATTAACGAAAAACAGCTTATAATAATTTGCACTTCATGAATCCTACACAACGTATTACTATACATATCAACTATTAGTCACATAGCAACGTTTAGCAATTGTTTAAGTAAATTCTACTTTATATTTCATAATTCTCTCCCATTTGTTTAACACACACTGTCAAATTATATGTATAATTAATAATATAAATTAATTATCACATATCTAATTCTCATAATTAATTAACCCATTTAGGTTAACTCATTCATTTTTAATTATTAAGTTAATAATTAATTATCACATAATTAATCACATCACATAATCATATTATATTTTCACATAATTAATAAACTAATAATTACGTACTCCTATTAATTAAATTATAATTTAAACAAATTATAATTTAAATTATACATTCTCCTCAATTATAATTAATCAAATTATAATTGTATTTTATATTAATTAAATTATAATTAAACAAATTATAATGTAAATTAAACATTTATTTTGATTAGAATTAATCAAACTCAATTTATGCATTAAATTATAATTAAACAAATTATAATTTAAATAAAATAATTACTTTGATTATAATTAATTAATTTCAATTCATGCACTCATTAAATTATAATTAAATAAATTATAATTTAAGTTACACATTTACCTTAATTATAATTATTCAAATTATAAATACATATTAAATTATAATTTAAATTAAACATTTACTTTGATTAAAATTAATCAAACTATATTCATTATAATTTAACAAATTATAATTGAAATTAAACCTTTACTATAATTATAATTATTCAAATTATAATTACATTTTATATTTTATTAACATAATTCATTACTATTATTTAGCATTTTAAGGTATGTCTCATATGTCATCAAGTTTATTACATAAGCTTAGCTTTTCATGATCTAAATAAAAGTACACAAAATGAATAAAAAAAATCCTCTTCTGCACCCCTGGCCGGGGCAGTGGTTTTTGCCTTGATAGGCCCGCCGGGGTGGGCCCCCTGCAGCGAACGCAAACTAGTTCGCAAACTGTGCAGAGAAAAAGTCAATTTGACATATTTCTCTAAACCAAATTCCGATTTCAGTCAACACAATTCATATCAATTTTATAGAAAACATAAATTTTAAGTTTCTAATAGTTTTTAACATATTTAATCATCAAAACACATAATCAACACTCTTAAATTTGAAAATTTTAGATAAAAACTATTTTCCAGTGTTCTTGATAAAATTGAACACTGTAAGTTTATTTCTCAATCAAAACACACAATTCAAATCACATTGAATCCGTTTATAAACATGTTATCATTATCTAACATCAATTCACTCAATGATTATCAATCAAACACAAATTTTGATTTCAAATAAGCCAATTATAACAATATTTCACTGTAACTTTTGATGAACATGAATTCTTCATGTTCATCATGTTTACATGCTTTACATAACTAATTTATGCTTATAATTCACATAGAATTATGTTACAACGCCATATAACATATATACATTAAAATCATAAACTTCAATGAAGTCTCATATTTACAGAAAACTAAAACTTGAAAAACGTAAAAACAAGTTTTTAAAACTCTAAAGTTATGAGTTATACCCTTTGCTTAGTGAGGAAGAAGAAGATTATGATTTCTTTGTTAATTCCTCAACTCATCTTCTTTCTTTCTCCTTCTTCTTTCTGTTCTCCCTCACTTTCTTTCTCTGTATTTCTTTTTGTTCTTCTTTATTCTAACTAACTAACACTTAGCTAATTCTAACTAACGTATATACAAAATATATATATCTTTTATATATTATAAGTATAAACATAAATATAAAGTTTATAACTTATAATACATAATGAACATAATAAGTATAGTAATTGCACTTAATACATAGGTTACACATTTGAAATTTAAAAAGCCTTAAGGCTTGTTTGGTAAAACAACTTTATTTTTTAAAAAAATAGATTTTTAGTAGTTAAGGTCCCGTTTGGCAAAACGGATTTAAAACAGTGCAATGGCCTTGTTTGACAAAACGATTTTAAAAACTCTTTTAATTCTTTTAATAAATCATTTAGCACATATTTTTAATATTACACTTTAATTAATTAAATCTTAACATTCTAATTTAATTAATTAAAAGTTAACATCAATTAATCACATAACAATTATAATTACTCGCTAATTATAATTTCATGTAACAATTATCACATAACTTCATTTAATTTAATTATCCCAATTAAATTAGAACTATAACATAAAATCATTACATATTAATTAAATTAATTATTAAATATTCATTTAATTAATATATTACACTTAATTAAATTACTCTATAACCAACATATAATTATTTATTTAACTCAATAAATAAATCAATTAAAATATTTATTTAATTTAATAAATATTAAAATTAATATATAAAATTCTCTTCACACCAAATTACATATTTCACAATATAAAACACATATACACATACACGTACTCGAACATCTTAAAATAAGAATTTTATTTATTAAATTTTAATTTATTAATTCGTAAAAATCCGGGTTGTCACACAATATCTAACAGAGGCCTATCAAAAGATATAACGAGAAATCTATAAAAAGAAGTCTATGATATCTGCATCTAGACGATCAACCTGCTGCAACTCTACCCGAGTCACTAAATCTCTGCCAGAAGGAATGTCTGGTCGATAGAGGGGAGGATCTGCACCAGTATAACTACCAGCATATGGACCTCCTGAGGGGCCAGCTCCGGAGCTGGAAGGATCAAAAGAATCTACTTCTAAAGGATCCCTGCCAAGGTGCCTAATAAAAAACTGTGTCCCCCTCCAACCGCTGGGTCAAACTGGAAATCTGCTCCAAATGAGTAGGCTCTCGAAGGCAAGCTATCCAGTCTATCACCATGACAGACCCAGGAATCATGTCTGCCATGAACTGAGTGGCACGAGTCTGAGCCCCAATAGTGCGAGGACTCCACCAGCGATAAAATGCCTCCTGACTGTGAGGACCCTCTGATAGGGTGAAGCCATCCAAGCCCACTAAGGGAATTTTTGTGACTGGCTGAGATAGGGGCCAATGATGCCTAGCAGGAGCAAGGAATGAAATACGGATCTCTCCTGTGACGCTCCTGATAGCTTGCTCTCCTAAGTAGAGCTCCCAGTCTCAATCAGTCAAAAGGGGAATCCGACGAGTGGACAATATAAACTCTAATCCATTCAAAAATCCATCCTCAAAATTGACTGTCAGATAATTCGGGGTGTAAAGAACCCACGTGATGGAATTGGCGATTAACAACTCTAATTACAAGCGGGAATGGGTGAACCCCTCTCTACAGGGACCTCTATAAAGGTGGAATAATACCATCGCCGTCCTCGAGGATAGGTCTCATATGCCCAAAACTAGAAGTGCAGAGATCAAATGTCCTCAGTGATAAAGATTGATAAACACAAACGAGGGAGATTGAAAGGTGAAAGAGAAATTACTTACCAGCAAAAATGGGTAAAAACCCAGCCAAGCCTCCGTCACTCCCTCAGAGCATAGGCGCAACCCACGAAGAAAATAGGCGAAGGTGAAGGTGCCCCAGTCAAAATACCTAATGCGCTCCACATCTCAAGTAGCGCTAACCAGAGCAAAAGAGACCGTCTAGGAGTTGTCTGGTATGAAACAACCCCTGATGATGACCAAGAACAGTTGTCAAAGAATGCGATCTCTAACCCTCTGATCATCAGGCAGAGGCTCAGTCAAAGCCCCACTCTGGGCATCCACACTCAAGGGCCCTGAACGGACAGTCCGACCCTTGATGGCTCTTGCAGGAACTCCCAAAAGGGATAGAATGGAAGCAGGAGAAATGTCAGCCACCAAAGGCACTGGCTAACCTATAAACTCTAACCCTATGATGAATCGCCAATTCATCGGGGTCATCATAATATCACAGTCTAACAAGTGAAGAGACTGGGTCTGGTGGAATCAACGCTCAGATAAAGCCCACAGATAACCCCATGGGCAACGATGGGGAGGAGTAGAGAAGAAGGCCTCGAAACCCCAAGAGTTGATGATGGCCTGGTACTCCAGATGAAGAGTATCATACAAGGAGTGGACGCTAAACCAGTTCCCCCTAGGGTGAGTAAAGCCAGGAACTTGCATTAAATTGCAAATCCAGATTAAACCGTTGTCCTAAAATGGCAAAAGCAAGGAAAGTCCAGAATAAAAACTTTGGTCACCTCATTGGCATGAAGATAGATTGAAGGATGGCGCCTCAAATCATCAAAAAGCTCCAGAATCATCACAATGATGGCTGGAAGCTCCCGACGTGAGGTAGTCGGAGCTGGAGCGGGATCCACAATAGGGACATCCTCCTCGTCATCCACATCATCCGACCTATCAGCCTGGATAGGACAAATCACTGACTCTGCCAACCGACAATGCTACCGGGCTAAACGAGGCCGAGGGACATCAGAAGCTCTCCTCCTCCTCACACCTGAAGAGACGCTAGGAGAGCTGCTTGGTATATCTGAATCCATAATTGAACAAAATCTCCAAATCACCTCAGAAAGGGTGAGGTAAGCGTTAAACTTACTGCCTATTAAAATTAAATCAATATTTTATGCATATTCTAAGTCCTAAAGCATGCATTAGTTAACATACATCCCCAATAGAGTTAAAATTGCATGTTCATTAAATGCTTTGGCTAATGAAATTTTTTTACCAAACTCTCCTTTGTAAAATGGACTATCCGCATGCATATAGGCATGACTAGGTGACCATTCAGTAGCACACCTACCCAAAATCATGAGCATTTTTTATATATGAAAAACATCAAAATCAAACTCGCCATGGCAGCTAAATTAGCATATGTATTTTTATTTGAAAATCCAGGCTCATTTGTCCTCTAATAGGATGAGTAAACTGGCCAAAAATGGCGATAAATGATAGTCTCAGAAAATAGTTTTTTCACATCAATACGTTCAGCATTGTAAAACATACACATTTACTAAGTCTGAAAATTTTTATAAAGTCATATAAGCATGCATATTCACTATATTGTGTTTAAAAGCATTCTATATGAAATCTAACGTTTTAACGGTCAAAACTTGAAAAGAAAGGATGTAAACGTTACCAGAGTTGTGCAGAACGATTGTACGGTGACAGATTTTGAAAAAAACAGCCCGAACTCAGTAGATCTGAAGAGGAAATTTTGGATTTTCTATATAGTTCAACTTAAAAATGACTTGTGAAAGCCACTGGGGGACTAAAATAGACCCGTAGGGAGCCGCGACTCTACTTGCGGCAGCCACAAGTAGACCTGTGACACCCTAAGGTGGGTCCCACCCCCTCCAGTTCGGTCCAAATGAGGTTAAAGCAGAGTTTCTAGAAGCTAAAAAGTCAAATCAGGGAAAAAAGGGCTACGCGATTGATCAGAAAAGGCCTGAAACCCTGAATCCTGGTGTCAAACTCCTGATGAAAGAAAATCTTCATGCAAGCCATTGGTATGAACCCTAATGTGGTATTTGGAATGCTAATGATGGAAATTACTGAAAATTGCCTCTGTTAAAAAATCGAGAAGGTCTGACGTTGTGAACAGTGGATTTTGAATGCGTCAAAGTATCCAAAATTGTCCGAGTGTATAACTTATCAGAAAGATACCCCTAACATCAAGATCAGGTATGGCTGATATTGCAAACCGTTGGCGATAACTCCAGCGTAGCATCGAGAACGATCCGGTGATGAAAACCATTGAAAACTGCTTCAACAAAGGTCAGAATGTCTGATACTTTGAATCGTTGGCAACAACTCCAGCGTAGCATCGGGAAAGATCCGATGATGAAAATTGTGAAAAAACTATCCTTCTTGGGGAGAACTGATGATGGAATCTATTATACAAATCCCCAGCCAAGGTTTCAAATCAATTCAATCGATCATTGTAATCTACCGTTAGAGTAGGCATCAAGGAGGTTCGATGATGGTCAATTCTGCAAACTATCGTTTGAGTAGGAATCAAATCAGTTCAATCGACCGTTGTAAACTACCGTTTGAGTAGGCACCGATGAGTTTCGATGATGTTCAAGCTCTGCAAACTAACGTTTGAGTAAGAATCAAATTATTTCAATTGACCGTTGTAAACTACCATTCGAGTAGGCATCGAGGAGGTTTGGTGATGGTCAAACCCTGAAAACTACGTTCGAGTAGGTATCTAATTAAATCAATTCAGTCGACTGTTGTAAACTACCATTCGGGTAGGCATCAAGGAGGTTCGATGATGGTCAAGTCGTTGTCAACTATTGTTCAAATAAATAGTGAGATTCTATCCCTGACAGAAACGTCGGCATCAACCGGACAACAATTCAAACCGTTGGCGATAACTCCAGCGTAGCATCGGGAAAGATCCGATGATCTAAACTGATATAAGCTATCATCAGAATAGGCATCAGGAATCCCCAATGAGGTCACTTGTTAAGAGGAACATCCCCACGGAGGAAAAGTCAGATTGCGTATCTGAAGACAAAGAATGTTGGTGACAATCCCAACGTCGAATTCAGAGAGGTCCAACAGTATCAGCCATGGAGAAATCTCCTCAGCAGGGATCCTGAAAACACCTCTACAACATTTCATAGAATCAATCTTGGTAGTATCAATGGACATTATAAACCATTGGCTTTAACCCAATGTAGCATCGAAAAAGGTCTGGTGATGAAAACTTTGCAAACTACCGTTCGAGTAGGCATCAAAAGAGTTCAGTGAAAGCCATCATGGATAACTCCATCCCTAGCAGAAGTGGCGGGAGCGGTCAGTAATAGAATACCGTGGCAGCTAACACCGCAGATGCATATAGCACAACATATTATATCATGCATTGCATTACATTTGCATGTATCATATTTCCAGTGTCTAGCAGTCTTTATCATGTTCATTCCATTACATTGTATAAACATATTAAAGAGGGGCATCTATAGACACTCAAAATTTTACATTCCTGTTACTAACCTTACATGAGGATAAAACCGTCTTTTACCTTCCAGAGACAACCCTAGAAGTCCAAGTCCAACCCCGACGACAACCCCGGGAGATCAAAGCCAAACCCCGGCGACAACACCAGGAGATCAAGTCCAACACCAGCGACAATCCCGAGAGATCAAAGCCAAAACCCGGCGATAACACCGGGAGATCAAGTCCAACCCCGGCGACAACCCCGGGAGATCAAAGCCAAAACCCCGGTGATAAGATTGGGAGATCAGATCAAACCTCGGAGACGACCCCGAAGCATCAAATCAATCCTCAGAGATAACCCTGGGATATCAAATTAACTCTCGAAGATGACCCTGAGGAAGAACAGAGTCGGCTGGGATCAAACCTTAGAGACAACCCCGAGAAACAGTCGAAAACCCTGTCAATCCTAAAGACAACCCTCGGAGGGGCACAATGGTTATTTTGCCAACTTAACATCAAATTAAATCAAAATCAAGCCAAATCACTACCATGAGGGTCATGAAGAACCATAACAATAATCCCGAGTAAAAATAACACAAGAAAGCTCAACGAACAGACTGTGAAGACTTGAAGATCTGGTCATGGACCTATCTTCCCAATCTCATGTCATTATGTAGCTCTCGGAAAGGGCTTTCTGGAAAGGTATAGCACGCCTCTATCGGACTCTCGGAATGAAAGTTATGAAGGTCCGAAGCAGACAGCACCTTTGTCAGAGTGCACGTACTTCAAGACAATGGGACCCGCTAGATCGGGCCTACCCGGGAGCCGTAGGTAGACCCGCGGATGCCACAGGTAGACCAGCAGCTGCCACAGGTAGAACCGCGGCTCCCTGGTCTATTAATAAGACCCCCCCATCAGCCAAAAAGAAAAAAAAAAGAAAAAGAGAGGAAATTCTGCCCATTTTAGCTCTTAACCCTACCTACAGTGCTCCAAACTTCAATTTTACTATTCCAAAACACGTGTATACATATATATACTAATATATAATGTTTTCACCGGTGGAAACGGTGTTTTCAAGCCTGTCAAGTGGTTTAAAGCCTCTAGCACTATACACTGTAAGATTTCTTGTGATCTGAAGCTTTTTACTACTTTAACATATATATATATATATATATGAGTATATATATATATATATATATATATATATATATATATATATATATATATATATATATAGCTTCTAGTTTAGCCTGGATCTCAAATCCGTGGCCTTTCTAGCTTCAATCTATGTATATATAAGTATATCTATACATTTTTAAGTGTTATTTCAGCCTGAATTTCAAATCTATAGCTTTTATCGCTTTATTATATATATATATATATATATATAAGTGTTATTTAGTCTGGATTGTTAATCTGTGGCATTTTTGACTTTAATATATATATTTATATATAACTATAAATATATTTACATTAATTCAATCATGCCTGGATTATAAATCTGTAGCATTTTTCTGCTTTAATATATATATATATATATATATATATATATATATATATATATATATATATATACTAACTTCGTTAGCCTGGATTGCTAATCCATGGCTTTTTCTTGCTTTAATATATATATATATATATATATATATATATATATATATATATATATTAACTCGTTTGGCCTGGATTGCTAATCCGTGGCCTTTTCAGCTTTTATATATATATATATATATATATATATATATATACATTGATCAATCACACCTGGATTGTAATTCCGTGGCTCTTTTCAGTTTTAATATATATATATATATATAAGTAATATATATATTATTTATTCAATGCGATTAAATATCTGTTTTAACTATTTATTTGATGTAAATTTGGTCTAATGTAGAGATTATTGATTAGATTTATCTAAATCTAGCCATATCTCACTTTTAACCAGTTCAAAAGTTGTCAAACTAGAACCATTGAGCTAGAATGGCTAAGATTTATTTAAATCTTGTTTTCTTTCTAATTTTATAAATATTAAAGCAACTACGCGGCCCTAGATCCGTATCTAGAGAGAACGGGAAGCTTTGGTTACACGCATGCAAGAATTTAACTAATGAATCATTTGTCTTGCGACGTCTAGGTTTTAATTTGCATTTTATTTTCAATATCTTTGCTGTGCAAACTTTTTGATAATATTCTATGAGCCTAGGAATCACGGGATTTACGATTAACCATAGATCTAGATCCAATTCCCACGATGGATAACTTTGCACTGTAAATATAGATTTCCTGTCTTTTTATAAATGTAAATCAGAGGAACCTTAAAACAGTTATTCGAATTTAAGGTCTCAGTATAGTAAATTGTAGTTTGGGATACTCGGGTCACTTCGATGGCTCTCATGCCCATAAGGAGCCCGACACTTGTATATATATTATTTGGTTGAGGATGCTTCGCATTCCGACAATAAAAATCAAAATCAGCCGAACGCAGAATAAAATGGAAGTATCAAAAGGCTTCAATTCCTATGCGAGCGAAAGGATTTGAAAACCATCTTCCAAAACATCACTTTCATATCTTGTCTAACAATAGACTTTTCATTAAATCAAACCCTTTGTACATAGGTCCAACGAAGCACATCACTACTTTCAAATAAAGCACTTAGGCCCAATTACTGCAAGCACACACACACACACCTTGCAAATAAAATAGGGAAATTGAAAAGACGTGGTAACCGTGTTTCACGGAAGTCGGGGGGTGCCTAACACCTTCCCCCCGCTTAATCAAGCCCCCGAAGTCTATGAATCTCGGTTTCCAAGGCCAAGTTAAATAGAGTCCAGTAATTGGGCCTACTTGCAAAACTTTTAAAATAAAACTCGGTTGAGTTGGTATAACCATTCCAAACATACCAACTGGAGACTCTGTAAAATCAAACTTTTCAAATCGTCGACATTATATGTCGGCCTTTTCCTAAAAATTCACCCTGCAGATCAAACAAATCAAATAAAGGACATAAAGGGTAGAAACACATAAGGAAAGGGGATCGCCAAAGATTTTTCCCGACATCGACGATAGATAGCTCTTTCCTTGCCTCTATCGTCTTTTTTCCCCAGCATGCAACCCATAGCATTGTAGTTGACCGTTATGTAGATGAAAAGTGAAACTTTATCCTTTAGAGGTACCAAAACAGGAGCTTCTATCAACTACTTTTTAATGGCGATGAAGGCTTTTTGACAGTCTTTATTCCACTTTCCTGAGGAACTTTTCCTCAATAATTTGAAAACGGGCTTGCAAGTTGTGTTGAGCTGAGAGATAAATCGACTGATGAAGTTGTTTCTTCCCAAAAATCCCCGAATCTCTTTCTCTGTCAGTGGTATGAGCATCTCAGTGATTGCTTTGATCTTTGTTGGATCTAGCTCAATGCCTCGGTTTCTCACTAGGAATCCCAAGAGTTTGCCAGATTTAACACCAAAAGCACACTTGACTGAGTTTAGCTTTAAGTTATACTTGCGAAGATGATTGAATAGTTTTCTTAGATGGTCATTGTGGTCATCTTCTTATTTGGATTTCACGATGATATCATCAATATAAACCTATATCTCTTTATGCATCATGTCATTGAATAAAGCCATCATTGCTCTCTGATATGTGACACCGACATTGGTGAGGCCGAAAGCTAGTCGCTAATAGCAGAAGGTGCCCTAGGGAATGATAAAGGCAGTTTTGTCCCTGTCCTCCTCGGCAACCAGGATTTGATGATATCCGATGAAACATTCGGCAAATGAGTACATGCCATATTGTGCTGTATTGTCTATTAATACGTGGATAAAAGGCACTGGGAAGTCGTCTTTGAGACTAGCCTTATTTAGGTCCCCGTAATCCACATAGACACATACCTTCCCACCTAACTTTGGTATAGGGATGACATTGGATAGCCATTCTGGGTAAGTCGATACCATGATAATGCCTTCTTTGAATTGCTTGGAGATTTCTTCTTTGACTTTTAAACTCCATTCTGGCTTCAACCTTCTTAATTTCTGCTTGACTGGCTTGAACCCCTCTTTGATGGGTAATCGATGAACGACTATACTTGTGGACAATCCGATCATGTCATCATGCGACCATGCAAACACATCCTTAAACTGGGTTAGGAGTATAATCAAATCATTCTTTTGGCTTAGGGTAATGTCATTTCTGATTTGAATTTCTTTTGGATTTTCTGAGGTTACGATATTGACGGTGGTGGTTTGTTCGAGGTTGGGTTTAGGCTTGTCTTCTGCCCATCCTTTGATCTCCTTAAGAACTTCATTGCCATCTATCTCTTCTTTCTTAATCCCCATCAAACGAAAGTTCAGCTCTACATCAAAGTCGTAGTCACTGTTTAGATCTGGTAGTTCATTGACAAGGCTAAATAGACCCAACTTTGGAGACTTGAAAATAAAATGCTTTTTTTTTTAATATATGAAACTGTTTAAAATACAAAAAGCATCAGTAATAGATATAATAAAAGTAAGCATCTAGCCACAGGCAACAAAAGTAAGCAGTGCGATAATATCTACACTTCAGGGCAAATGGACTATCTCTGCTCTTTTACCCTTGTCGGATGATGCAAGGAGTGGTGCTTCAGTTGTCCAGAGTCAGGTCATTGTTAATGGTAGTGATGGAGGGGTTGCTGCAAACATCCTCCTTGATAATGGCCAGAACTGAATCCACATTGGGGTCAGCGCCTTTCCCTAGAACATTAACCTTAGCCCAATCTATGAAGGGGAGTGTAGACTGGATTTCTAACTGATCATCCTCATTGGCGTCTTCAGTCATACCCTCAATATGTTCCAGGTAGAAGATCTTTGCAAATTAACTTTGAACTTCCTAGAGGAAATGTTCGTTATGCACTTCATTTTCCTTAGCGGGAATTAGCGCTTCTTCTTTATCACTGATTGTATTAACTTTTGGCATTAGCAGGTTGGACAATTGGTCAGGAGTCTTCCTTAATGGTTCCCTGAAGCCCATATAAGTGAGATTCGGTAAAAGGATGGTTGACATATGAACCGGCAGATGCATATGCGGGTTTCAGCATTTTGGCCTGTTGACATATCCTAATCCAGTTCTCCCTACTTGGCTTGGGACTTGAATTAAATTCTTGATTCCTTGCTTGTTCTTTCCTAGTCCTTTGCCTGGCCAAAAACCCAAGGCTACCATCTCTTGACCGACAGACATTACTTCGAGAGACATTCTTGGTTTTAAGGCTGCTGCCCTAATAGGTCGATAGTGAGTGGTGGTCACCTCGAACTCTTGAAAACTAGCAGGCTCAATACCCTCATTAAGGCTTATCAATGGCATTTACCTATGCACATGGGCTAGGTATTCTGGATTAACATTAATGGTCACCGAGTTACTATTGATGATATATTTCAGCTGTTGATGAAGGGTGGATGGGACAACTCATGCGGTATGAATCCACAGTGTTCCCAGCAGTAAGTTGTATCCAGTAGTGATGTTTAGGACTTGGAAGGATACGTGGAACGTATGTTGACCGATCTCTACTAGAAGTTTAATTTCTCCTACAGTGTCTCGTCGAGATCCGTCTAAAGCTTTGACTACGACGTGGCTATTTCGGATTCGGCATATGTTGATTTTCATTCTTTCCAAAGTGTTATAGAGACAGATGTTCAAGTATGATCCTCCATCTATTAACACACCCCCTATCACATATCTTGAGGATATCAGTGCTATGTGTAGCGACTTGTGATGACCAATTCCTTCTACCGGTATGTTATCGTCAGAAAAAAATATCACATTAACGTTAACGATATGGTCGACTAAGTGCCGAATCTTTTCTGTGTCCACCATTTTTGGTAGATGTGCTTCCTCCAAGGCCTGTATCAGGATTTTGCAATGATCTTTTGAACATAATATCAAATCCATGATGGAAATCTAAGGGGATGACTCTTTTAGATGTTGCACCATTCTTGCTTCATTATGCCCTATTTTGTTGATAAATTCTGCAATCTTCTTCTCGAGAAATTTTCCCGTGTTCTTGGTGATTAGCTTTAACACTCGCTGAGGTAGAAATAACTGGTTATCTTTAGGCAGGATGGCGGTGCAATCTGATGTTGATCCCTCACTTTCCCCATAGTTTCATGGGACTTTCTTCAGGCTAATGATGAGGTATTGCGGTCGCGATGGCAACATCAGTGGTTCTAGCGCGGCTATATTCATATACATCTTTCCTCCTTTGACCCTTATTCCTTGTATCACCAAGGGAGTTTCAGATGTGTTTTCCCCAGAGGAAATGACTGTTATGATTTCCTTTAAACTCCCTATCCCGGGAGGAAATATTATTTCACCTTTAGGGAAGATACTGCCATCACTTACCATTTACAGATCACTAGTCTCGATTAGATTCTAGATTAAGTGGCAGAGTGCCCAACAACCTTCTGTGTCATGACCAGAAGTATTGGAATGGTACATACATATTTTAGTAGCATCAAACTTCCTTAATCGGGGGTCTATTGGGGGTAAAAGTTTTGTGACCTTTCCTTCATTAATCGACATTTATAGAATTTCCTCCATGGATTAGTTCAAGGGAGTGAACTCTCTTTTAGCTGCAAACTCCTTACGAGCCTGGAATCTTACTTCCCTTGCAACTTTATCTGCCCATTTTTCATGTTACTGGAAACGGAGATGATCCTTTTTGGCAATTGGGAGGATTCTAGGTAGAGGAATGATTGTCTGCCTCTGGCAAATATGACTTATCAGTTGTCGAGTTACTTGGTGCTGATATACTATGAGCTCTGGCAATTGGTCCACTCGCTCTTTGACTGATTTTATCTCCCGTTCTATTGAAGACTGTCCTTCTAAAAAACCCAAATTGGTGGGGTTAGATTCACCCGACTGCGACGATTATCCGATCTTATTAAGGAACTTGGAACTTTCTCCATTCTCAATACTAATCATTTTCACTCCTTCCGCATTATGTTGAGGCAGAGGATTGTCATGAATGTGTGGTTGTTCAGGTGTTGTGACCACGATCTCACCACTGTCTATCATGTCCTGAATCTTGTGTTTCAAAGACCAGCATTCCTGGGTATCATGGCCAGGGGACCCAGAATGGTAGGCACATTTTTTTCTTGGGTCAAATTGCTTCCTATTTGGATTGGCTGGGGGAAGAAACTGAGTAATCTTCTTCTAGGTTATCAAAAGCTTCAATATTTTCTCAATTGAGTCCCCAAGGGGTGTAAATGTTCTTCTGCGCCTGACCTCTCCTGCTTTCTGAGATGGAGGATTTTGAGGATTTGCAGATGGTTGGAAAGGGAGTAATTGCTCTATTTCTGAATGGGAGGCTTTTGACAGCCTCGTCGAGCTTGTCTATAAGTATTAAGGATACTTCTTCTTCATTCTTTTAATGAGCTCTTCGAGGGTTACCCCCATAGTTTTCGATCTGGATGTGCTCAACTACTGCCTCTAGAGCAGTGAGGTCCTTAATCTTTCCAGACTTCAACCCCATTTTGGCCATTTTGCCATATTTTATCATTTTTGATAATGGTTTTCCTATTCCTACTAAGACCCTCTCATAATATGGAGCTTCTTGTATGTTTATAAAAGTCATCACTATTTCAGTTTCTACCATAGGCGGGTTGACTTGTGCTGCCATACGTCTCCATTTTTGGGCGTATTCTCGGAAAGATTCATTGTTCTGCTTTTTGACTTTGGTCACATGATATCGATCTGGCGCCATTTGTGATTGAAACTGTATTGATTCAAGAAAGCATGGGCCAACTCTTCCCAGCTGTGGATTTTAGAGTTGTCAAGTCAGGCGTACCATGCCCTAGCCTCTCCAGTTAGACTTTTCTAGAATAGCTGCATTCTTAGCTTCTCATCCTCTGCATAGGATCCGAGTTCTCCGATACATACCTTCGGATGGGTATAAAGGTCTCCTAACCCGTTGTATTTCTTAAAATCTGGGACTTAAAATTTATAAGGATATCGAGCCCCTGGGAATATGCATAGGTTTGAATAGTTGACACTCCCATATATTCCAGTCCCTTTTATCGACTAAATGGTCTCCTCCATTTGTTGGGCCTATTTTCTTATGTCCCCAGTTTCTTAGTCATCTCTAAGATTTGTGATTTCAGGGGATTTATTGGTGGCTCCCTCACTGAAGTGGGGTTCAGGTTTCTGTGTTTCCGCTTTTTTGTCTGAAGTTTGACTGTCGCCTTGTGAGGAGGACTCTGGTTGACTCAGCATCTTTTGACCCTTAGTGTTTTTATACTGCTCCTTTAGTAGGTTAGCCACCTTTGCCATCTATTTTCTAAGTTCCTCGAATTCTTCGCAAGATACAGGGGTAGATTCAGGTGGGGTACTCTCAGCCATATCGGTGGAAGGAAGTTGTTCCTTCCTAGCTTTACATCTGGTAATTGAACCAATCTTGCCTACAAAAGGCTACGTACTTTAGCCTAATAGATATTGGAAGGATTTGCACGCAATGCGTTATTTTTAGGTTTTTTAATCTTTTCCTGCAAGTTATTTTGATGACAGGATAAAATGACATTTGATATTTGACTGGAATTGACGGTTGATAATTGACAGGAATTGAAATAGATCATGAAGAGACTTCCCTTCGTGTTGGGTTTATCAGAGGATGGCCTATCTTAGGATTACTCTCACGGGATTTTCGATATGAAGGTTCCCAGATCTTCGCAAATTACTTGATGGGAATGAATCTGATATTTCACTTGGATCGGATATGAGTGGCGCCTTTCCTGAGCCTCACGGGATTATTCTCCTCTTGAGTCCAATAATCAGCCACCGACAGGTTTGCCTCCTAGTGGAGGAATCACACAACATACATTCAAATACATTCATCGCACCTTACCGTATGCAATATGATGATATTGTCCGAATCGCTAATATAAAACATTGTAAAGGCATCATTCATTCACGCATAAGCATTATAAAGAAAGCATCACACACATGCAGATAAAAGATAATTGAAAAGATTTGAAAAGCGACTTAAGCCCTCTATTGTCCCCAACAGAGTCGCCAACTGTCGACGCCAAAAATTTTTGATTCCTAATTGTTCTTACTCTTTGTTATTCCTCTAAGTTGACTTATTTTAAAGATGTGATTTTAGGAAAAGACTGATATAAATGTCGACGATTTTGAAAAGAGTGATTTTAATGTGATTGGGCTGAATTAGACAGAGTCGCCAGTTGGTGTGAGTTCAAAAGGATGTACCAACTCATCCAGATTTGGAAAATTTTCGTAATATGGCCCAATATGTGACTCCGTTTAATTGGTATGGAACCTGAGATTCATAGAGTTTGGGGGCTTGCTTAAGCCAGGGGAAGGTGTTAGGCACCCCCCCCCCCCCCCCCCGACTTCCGTGAAACACGATTACCACAACTTTTTCATTCCTTAAACATGTGTGTGTGTGTGTGTGAAAAAAGCTTTAGTTTTGAAAAGGAGTTTGTGTGATTTTTTTAAAAGTAGTGTTGTGCCTCTTTGGACCTATGTACAAAGTGTTTGATTTATAGAAAAGTTCATTTTTTAGACAAAGCATATGAAAGTGATATTTTGGAAAATGGTTTTTCAAACCCTTCGCCAAATAGAAATCTATGCCCTTTGATACTTTCAATTTTATTCTAGGAGTGACTTGATTTGATTTTATTCGAGATGCGAGGTATCTTCGATGACGAAATTGAAACTATGAACTACAAGGGTCAAGCTCCTTGTGGGCATGTAAGCCATCGAAGTAAGCCTGAACAACACATACATGATTTTCACTATTATGGGGCCTTAAATTCGGATACCATTTTAAGGCCCAAGATTACATGTACAATGGATTGCAAGCTGATAATACAAGTTAAACGAGTCCATCACGAGAACCTGACTTAGATCCATTGATTGAATCTTCAACCATATGGTTCCTAGGCTCACATGATATCATTTAAAAGCTTGCATGATGAATATCCAAACATAATACATACATAAATCTCCTAGCTTTGCTAAATAATTGATTTATCAGTTAAATCCTTACACACGAGTAGTTAAGCTTCCCGTTTTCTTTAGATACAGATTTAAGGTCGCGTGGTAGCCAAATATTTAAAAAACATAAAAAAAAAACTAGATCTACTTAGATCCATGCCTATCTAGCTCAATGGACCAAGTTATGAAGCTTTTGGACAGGTTAAGTGTTAGATTTAAGATAAATCTAGTTAAAACATTGCAAATATCAACTATTTACACAAAACGAACGGTAAAAAGCTAGATCTATACACAACCAAGCAATATATATATATAGCACACACACACACACACACACACACACACACACACACACACATATATATATATATATATATATATATATATATTAAAGTAGTAAATGAGTACAGATCTGAGAAGATCTTACGATATGTAGCGAGAACTGCACAAAGGAGGGCTATTCGATGCGAAAACTTGATTTCAATTGGTAGAAAGTTGATAAAACAAGGTTTATATGTATAGAAGTGTTTAAAATTGAGATTTAAAGGCTTTGAGATGAAGAATCGCTTGCTTTCTCTCTATAACTCTCAGATTTCTCTCTCTAAAAACTTGGAAACTGAAATCTCCTTTCAAAATGAGCTGGGGGGATCTGATTCATAGACCCCGGCCAGCCGCAGGTGTACCTACGGCTGGGACTGGTGGGTCCCGTCGCCTCAAAGTTCGTTCATTCGATCGCTGCGCTGTCTGCAGAAATGTCTGTATCTTGCAATTCAAAAATCGCTGGGTGATGTGTCATACCATTCGGGAAAGTACTTTCCGAGAGCTACGCAATGACATCATGCTTGACCATTTTTGAATTCGGGAATATGGGACCATGACCCAAATAACATCTTCAAGTATCCAAAGGTAGTCCGTGGATCTGTCTAGCGTAGTTTGCACTCGGGATTGTTGTGATGGCTCTTTGTGACCCTATCTACAGCTGGACGACTGTTGTTTATGTTTAGTTGTAAAAATTCCATCTTTACCCTCCCAGGGTTGTCTTTGGGGTTGATGTGGCTGCTACTGTCCCTCGGGGCTATCTCCGGGGTTGAGGTTTTGATAATGTCTTTCCTCGTGGTTGTCTTCGGGGTATGAAAAGACGTTTTTTCCCTTCTACATAGTTAATAAAAGAAAAGCAAAATTTTGAGTGTCTATAGTAGGAGTATTAACATGGCTGACATATCTTGAGCCATATTTTAAGGCATCATTTAAGCTAATTCGTTCTCATTTGTTGCCTCAAACATGCCCATATTAAGTAAATATTGGTTTTTTCAAATTTTCCTTAAATTTTGATTTCTTATATATTTAATTACCAATAATTGAAGTCACAATTAGAAATACTTTCTATAACAATGCTTTAATATAATGTATTAAGAGTACGGAGGTGGGTCCATGCAGGGGAGGACCTACAGCAGGGCAGGGGGCACCTGACCCCACTGACTTTTCAGGGGGTCAAGGGGTATATTAAAAAAAATTAAGAGGATTTAAAATGAAATTTTATATGTAGACTTAAAAAACTAAAACACCAATCCCCAATTCCCCACTATCCCACTATCCCAACTTTTCTATTCGGCAACAGGCAACAGGTAGTGAGAGTGTGAGACTCAGACAGTAAATGATTAAAGTGAGGAACAACTAACAATTAACAAAGCAAAAGTCAAGTAGCCAACAACGTCAGCACAAGTCTCAACAGAGTAAGCGAAAGCGATCACTCACCAATCACGATTCGGATCTGCAAATTTCAAAGTATATTTTAGTTTTAGTTTTTTAATTTCACAAATTTAATAATTGATTTAGGAATTTTTGTAATTGTTTATGAATTCTTCTTGTTTGTTCTTTTATAAAATTAGGGCTTTTTATTTCTTAAACCAATACTACAACAACGAAGAGAATTCCATCGAATAAAAGTTCTTCAAGTATGTGTTTCTAATCTATATTTACATTCTTTAAATTTTGTAATTTATTTTGTAATGTTACTTGTTAGTGGTTTAATTGAGATCGTTTATTGTTGGTGCTAACTGCTAATTACACTAACTATTCATATTGTATATTGATTTATTTTGATGTTGAATTAGTTTTTAAATATTTATTGATTGTTAGGCATGGACATACGTAATTGGGTTACAACAACTAAACGTACAAAATTTGAATCTATTCATGAAAATGTTCAAGCCGAAGGGACTAGTGATGAACATGTTACTGCTGATATTCACCAAGAAGCTCACCCGCAAAATGTTAACCCCCAAATCCAAGTACCAGAATCTTTTGCCCAAAATCTCCACTTCCAAACCCATACACCGGTATCTCCTTCCCTTAATATTGAGGGGGATCCCGGTAAAAGATCACTAATAAGTTCTTATCCTGCTAGTGAAAGAGAGAGTTTTTGAAGAAATTATTTACTTAGGGGACCGACTCAACCAATACCTCACAAATTTCCCGATACACTAATTAGTGGAATTGCTCATAAATTCAACAAGAATTGGTACAAAAAATATCAAAGTTGGTTGGAATATAGTTTGAGTGAAGATGCTCTATTTTGTTTGTGTTGTTACTTATTTAAAATTGATCATGGTAACCAAGGTGGTGGGGATGCATTTGTTGGCGAGGGATTTAGAAATTGGAAGAAGATGGACATATTGGAAATACATGTTGGAGATCATGGTAGTGTTCATCGTAAATGTGAACAGGCTCGTCGTTATTTATTGAATCAACCTCAACACATAGATATCAATCTTGCTAACATAACTTAGCAACAAAGGATCGATTACCGTCTTCTATTGCTCGCATCAGTTAAATGTGTTAGGTTTCTTTTAAAAGAAGGATTGCCTTTTCGTGGTCACGATGAGTCAGAGGGTTCAAGAAAACGAGGGTTATTTATTTCTCAGCTAGAGTTTCTTTCGAAAAACAATGATGAGGTGAGTAAAGTTGTCCTAAAAAATGCTCCAGAGAATCATAAATTGATTGCACACTCAATCCAAAAAGATATTTGTAGAGCCGCTGCATTTTTGACTACACAAGCTATCATTAAAGAAATTGGGGATGGGTTTTTTTCTTTGTTGGTTGATGAGGCTCGTGATACATCAATCAAAGAACAAATGGTAGTGGTTTTACGATATGTGGACAGGTATGGTTGTATCATTGAGCGATTTCTTGTCATTATTCATGTTCCTGAAACTTCTGCTTTGACACTAAAAGCTGCTATTGATCAACTTTTTTCTAAACATGGATTGAGCATGTCACGTGTGCGTGGCCAAGGTTATGATGGAGCTAGAAATATGTCTGGGAAGTTTAAAGGTCTTAAGATTTTAATATTATCTGAAAATCCATGTGCTTTTTATATTCATTGTTTTGCACATCAGCTTCAATTGACCCTTGTTGCAGTTGCTAAGAAACATAAGTCACTATGTTCTTTCTTTGATTATCTTGGATTATTAGCAAATGTTGTTGGGGCTTCTTGCAAACGAAAAGAAATTCTCCGATTGAAGCAATTTCAAAAACTAGCTGAAGGAGTTGCTAGTGGCGAAATCAAAAGTGGACAAGGTTTGAATCAAGAAACAACATTAAAACGACCTGGAGAAACGCGTTGGAGTTCACATTTTAAAACAATTTTGAGTGTTATTATCTTGTTTTCTCCAATAATGGATGTGCTCGAGTTTGTAGCAGATGATGTCGAAGGGGAGAAAAGTACAAAAGCTAGTACACTTTTGAAATTCATGCATGATTTCGAGTTTGTATTCTTGTTACACTTATTGAAAGGAGTTATGGAAATTACAAATGACTTATCACAAGCCTTACAGAGGAAAGATCAAGACATTGTAAACGCAATAGCTCTAATCAATGTAACCAAGCAACGATTACAATGCATAAGAGAAAACTGGGATGATTTGTTAGCGGAAACTTGTGAATTTTGTGCATTGCATAACATAGTTGTCCCGAGGATGGAAGATATTTTTGTGTTTCAAGGGAGACCACGGCGCAATATTGAAGAAATCACAAACCTTCATCGCTTTAGGGTTCAATTATTTTTCACTATGATTGATAGTCAACTTGGGGAGTTGAATGACCGTTTTGATAACACAAATACAGAGTTACTTTCAAGTATAGCATGTCTTGACCCACGTGACTCTTTCTCGGCATTTGACAATACAAAATTACTTGAATTTGCGAAACTTTACCCTTCAGAATTTGATGATATGGAACTTTTGGCACTTGATGGTCAACTCCAAAATTTTATTGTGGATATGAGAAACGATCCCAATTTTTTGAGTATAAAAGGAATTGGTGAATTGGCTCAAATGTTGGTTAAAAAAAGAAAGGATGATGTGTATCTCCAAGTCTATTTGTTGCTGAAATTGACTCTACTTTTGCCCGTTGCTACTGCAACTGTTGAAAGGACATTTTCAGTCATGAATATCGTGAAGAATGAACTCCGTAACCAAATGGGAGATGAATGGATGAATGACTGTTTAGTAACATACATTGAGCATGATATTTTTGTAACTATTAAAATGAGGCTATTATACAACAATTTCAAGCAATGAAACCTCGAAAAATGTTACTGTAAATAATATTTAAGGATTGTTTAGTTTTGTGATTCATTTTATTAAATTTTTATTCTTAAGAGTTTTTTTTTTCCGAGTTTGCCCCCACTGAACTATCCGGCTGGATCCGCCCCTGGATCCATGTGTCTACAGTATTGTAACACTACTAGAGACAAAACATGTAGATGAAGACAAGAAGGCCACCCCTCAGCCTCCCAAATCTAATGCTGGATTTCATTGAAATATATATGGGTTTAGATGTTTGTCTAATTTCTTTTAAAGCTATTTATATGGTGCATCGTACTTGTATTTAAGGACATTATTAGAGATGTGTTGCTACATTTTAGTACTAGTAGTAATAACTCTAATAGGTTGTTGTAGTAATACCTATGGGCAATTATATTTCTCCAAACAAGATGTTGAAGATGTTGGTAAGGTTGAGGTCGAAGGTAAAGTCGGAATAAACTGTCTAAAAATACCAGTTACATGTTCATTCAAAAATCATAACAAGATAATAACAAGTTAATGATATTGTAAGCAGTAGAGTTAAGAACTTATAAACATGCATGTCAATCTTGTTTTTGGTGAAGTTTGGTATGATCTTTAATTCAAATGTGATTTTAAAACTATTTCAAAGGTAACTAAGCCCAAGCGCAGAGGTAGTTTTGTATTTTCGACTGAATTAAGGTTACTTATATTGCGTTATTTGCAATGTATTAAATACGAATGTTTAAGAGAGTGAAATTGTCAGTCGTCAACCGTGAACTAACACAACATTTTGAGTGAACTACGTAAATTTTGTATCTTGTGTAATTGTTTTTCTTTCGATTTTTTTGTTATTGTTTTTGCTCGATTGTCATTCTCTAAGAAATCTAACTCAACTTCGTGTCACATATTTTTATTTTTGTTTTACTCATTCCCCCCTACAAGTTAAAATATATTATTATATTATTTTTTCTAATTTAAATTTTTCAACATTTCCTATTTTATTTTTTTAATTTAAGAATTTTGTCCTCGCACTAATTATACAATAATAAAATGCAGCCTCACTAAACAGAGTTCGTGGTGGTTAGAATCTGAGTCCCACAAGAATCTTAAATAAAGATAGTCTCTTTTCTCAATATATAATCTTAGATAAAGATTGTCGGCTTTATCAATAAATATAGTTAGACAATGGTAGCGGTCTGGCGCTGGCGGGTATATCATATTGTCAAACGTTAATGATATATATTGTATTTGTTTATATCGATTTTTTGATTATTAGTTATATAAATAAATATTAGTTGTTATTAATAAGTTTCTTAATTATAATTCGATAGAAATTTATCACAATACATAGAATGACTTATTATTAAATTGATATGTATAATATCCTACTATGCAAATAAAATTACCTTCAATTCATATATTATTGATAGTACTCCAATCATATAATATAATTTTAATTTTATTATTCCGAAAATTTTCACACTATATTTAATTACGACAAAATTAATCATTTCCCCATTATTTCTACTTATTACACCACAAAATTTGTAATTTGTACGATTGCCACATTAAATTAATTGAAATAATGAAATCGGATCATTCCGTTATAAAAATTGGATAAAAGTTAAATTGCTTCAGTTTTTTCATACATAACAACAAAGAAATAAAGATAATATATACTGATGTGAAAATTCACGTGAAATTTTCTTTTTCTTTTTAATTTCTTCCTCTATTTATCATTCTTCTCCATTTTCACCCTTCTTCTCTATTCTTCAAATCAGTAATTTCATAACTACAGTCCAACACCAAACTAAAACTCCATAACCACCAGTCAATACCAAAAGTGCTTCTAACGACAAACTGTACTCAAATCCCCTTTCCTTTCATGATCTGTTTCTTTCAAACTCATCTCTCATGAGCAAAATTTGGTTGAAATTTGATGCGACAATGTCTAAATATATCAAAGGCAAAAATTAGGAAACTTACCTGGTTAATACAGGTGCACAGAGAGATTTGAGATAATTTTGAAGAGGAATCCGACAGAAACAAGTTGAAGAAAACAAATTCAAACAGACAGATTCATATATAAACACATACCACATAACTAAAATCTCTCATCTTCTGAAATCTCATAGTACCAAGAAGCGGCATATTACCAGGGTAATAGCGAAAACACACAAAATTAGTTACTAATTTTTGCAAATTAACACTTTTTTACTTTAGGTATGCTTGATCTTCAAATTTTATGACAAAATCTAGCGTAACTTTGCGTAGTGGGTTTCATAGATTTTGAGTTAAGGATTTGTTTTCGATGTGCAAAGAAGGTCATGTAGTGGAATTGAACGATCCACATCCCACATCAATTCATGAGACTGATCTAATAAGCATGTTGGACCACCTCCTTACTTAAAAGGTTAAACTATTAGGTTGAGACTCCATCATACTTATTAAACCATCTACACTCTTAAATTTATCCAATATAGAATTCATGTGAACTATCCCAACAATCTCCACCTTTCACTTGAATACCCATCACAAGTATCATATTAGAGTATTCACCAACTCTAATACTACTCCATCATGCCCGAGGCACACGTGGGAGTACAACCTTGCTCCTTGTGAACCCTTCACCCTGAGTAATTTTATTTGTACTTAGGCTCATTGAACCATGAGCTCTGATACCATTTGTAATGAGAATGAACGATCCACATCCCACATCAATTCATAACACTATCCCAATAAGCATGTTGGACCACCTCCTTACCTAAAAAGTTAACCTATTAGATTGAGGCTCCATCATAGTTATTAACCCATCTACAATCTTGAATTTATCGGATATGAGATTCATGTGAACTATCCCAATAGGTCTGAATGGGATCTAAGTGATAGAGATGAGAAGTGAGATGAAGGAGATTAAGACGAGATTTTTTGACCCTTTTATAGGTATGTGGGTCGGGTTTTACCAGATTAGAGGTTGAGGATGACAGTTTTTTTGGGACATCCAAAGTTTTTTATTTTCTTTTTAAATTTGATCATTTGATGTCGCATCCATCTTTTGTTTTTTTCCCTCACATGTTTGTTTTCTTCTCCATGTCATTTCTTTTATTTTTATTTTATTTTATTTCACATAGTCGTGTAGGAAAAAAATTAACGTCCATCTAATTTTCGTAATAGAATGATCCAGTGTCATTATTTTAATTAGTTTAATATGGTAATCGTACAAATTAAAAGTTTAATGGTGTAATAAGTAAAAAGTGTCAAGTATAATGGGAAACTGATTAATTTTGCCATTTAATTACTTATCTCAATAAATAACCCAAAATATTGCACATAGGAATTGGTGGACTTGTAATTTCAAAATGCTTAAAGCTATACTAAAAATAGACATGTGAATCAAATGGAAATAAGTATTCCATTTCTCTCTCTCTTTGTTTTCGTGTACAATATAAATTAATTACGTAAATTAAGTAAAAATATGTTCATTGAATTCTTAGTACAATATAAATTAATTACTTAAACTAAGTAAAAATATGTTCATTGAATTCTTAGTACAATATAAATTAATTACATAAACTAAGTAAAAATATGTTCATTGAATTCTTAGATGAGTTTTTATCATAATTATACTGTAAGACCCCAACTTTTATAAATAAAGATTTAATTTTCTTTATATATTATTTCGAAATAGTAAGGTGTTGATTGATAAAGGTGAAAGTTAAGGGTGAAATGTGCAAATATTTTAAAATGAGCAAGTGGTTATAAAATATTCTTGTTGTCGGGGAATATTCGTTTGGTCGTGGAATATTCTTGTTGTCGGGGAATATTCGTACGACGGCGCAGATATTTGTGGACCCCACAACGGAATAACTGTCGGATATAGAAAGCGACAGAAATAACCTTTTTACAAAATAACGGCGTAGTTGTTACCGTTAGTACTGTTAAAATACCCGGTGGTTAAAATACAGTGATACGCGGTGTTGCACAGTAGCACACGGTATTGCACAGTATTTTGAATTATTGAGTCTTACGTGAGAAGGCACTTACTCAATTATTGTTACAGTAATTACTGTTCAATATTTTATATTATTGACTCAATAATTGCTACGTTGCTATTTTATACGATTGATTCAATAATGGTTACAGTTGATATTTTGTATTATTGATTCAATAATTGTCATTACACAGTATTTCGCATTATCAACTCAATAATTCATATTATTTGAATAATATTATTAGATAGCATTATTGACAATGTCTAAGGAAGTTCTGTCTAGGAGGGGTTATTTAATTGCGCGCCAGTAAGGAGAAGTCCTTACCGGAAGGCCCCCTCTTTCCTGGGAACGACCTGGTTGTCAATATTGTAGTTCTATAATATTATTTGTGAATAATTAATTATTGATTTATATGATAAAGAAATATTTATTTTGTGGATATTAAAGAAGGAATTAGTACTGATGTGTTTTTATCAGTATTTTGGTGTGAAAAATCATCTGTTTGTGGATTTCGGATAATTTATGTTGGGAATTTGGAAAAACTTTCTTCTGCAAAGTTGTAGAGAATTAAATTTCCTATGGAAAGGACATAGAATTTGTATTTTTCTGACAAAGGGGCTATTTATTATGAATTATTGAAGTTTCGGAAAATAAATATATTATTTAATGGGTGGGACCCACTTTTGTTGTTTTGTTGAAAAAATCAGATTTTTGGTAGCAGCCGGCGGCGGAAGAAAATAAAATAAAATAATATATTTTATTCATTTAGTCTCCTTTGGCATCCTAAGCTTTTCCTATAAATAGGGTGCTTAGGTTAGAATTGAAAATCACACCAGAATTCGAAGTTTTCTCTCTCTATAATATCGAGCGTATTTTTGTGAGTATTTCAATACTTTGAGTATTAGTATTCAGCGCAAGCTTCCGTCGGTATTATATCCGATATTCCAGCCAGAAGTGTTGTTCTTTTGAGGTAAGGGATGTTATTTTCTTTCGTAAATGATATTATTCTTTTCAATATCATTATACCGAAATATTGTCATGGATTTTATGTTGAAATTCTTATTTTTCCGTCGGGGTTACTATTCACGTATACGGCACTATTCACGTATACGGCACTATTCACGGGAAAATTTATTTTTCTTCTATTTGTCCAAATTGTTTGTTAAGGTTACTATCTTTGATTGTATCCAAGTTTTGAGCTCTATTCTTGAATTTTGCTCCATAATTGATTATTACGAAGTATTTGTGAATTGGATAAACTAAAATACGAATCCTTGATCATTGTCTTTTATCTCACTGGATTCGTTCTTTAAAATGTTTTTCATCATCCTCAGTCTTAAAAGGTGATGTAACTGAATATCTTTGGCCTGTAGAGCAAAGATGAATGATTACCTGATGAATATCTTTGGCCTGTAGAGCAAAGATGAATGATTACCTGATGAATATCTTTGGCCTGTAGTGCAAAGATGACAGGTGTTGAGATGAACATGACTACTGATGATGCAAATGAATATCTTTGGCCTGTAGTGCAAAGATGAATATTTGATTTGAAATGTTTATTGATTGATGTTACAGAGATAAAATATTGATGATGGACTTTTAAATAATAGAAGATAGTAGACTTCATTCTCTGCTTAACTCTTCTAATGATTCGTTATTTTCGCTGCGAATATTGATCTAAAATTGGTTGTCCATTATATTTTATCTTATTTGTTGAAGACTAACGATAATTTGTTTTCCATTATCTTAGTCATAATATTCTTTACTGAGCTAGTTGAGCTCACCCTTTTCATCTGTTGTCCTCTTCAGGAAATGAGAATGTTGCGGGTACTAGTCGGGGGACAGAGTGATGGTCCGAGTTAGAGCAGTAGTAGTCCTCACTATTTCTAATAAATAGTGTGATAATAATTGTAATGAGGACTTAGTTTGAATCTTAATATTTTCTACATATTTGTACTGAGACTCACAGTTGTGTGGTCGTATTTTGCACGACCGTATGATATAAAGTTTGTATTTGAATTCTGTACCATGTATTTGGCGACTCAGAATGGGTTGGGTTGAATGGACCTATTCTGGGGGGCGTCACATATACTCCACAATACAATGTTTATTAGATGAGTTTTCGTGTGTTGTTATTTGTTGTGAAATATTTATAGGTTGTAGGGCTTTTGTTTCATGCTCTAGTTTTAAATCATTTTAAGATCAATGTTATTTTGTTTTATAATTTTATAATAACAAATATTTATATCTTTTGCATTTGTCATTTGTATACTAATTGCTCGAGTTTTTCAATAAAAAATTATTTTTTCAATAAAAAAATGAATAAGAAAAAGATCTCGTTGGTTGAAATTTAATGATTATTAGGGGGTCCGGTTACCATAAAGTTAACTTCATAATAAATTAGTTAATTAACCAATACAATGTTGACACGCAAAGAAAGATCACCTCCCGCCCTGCGTGTCGACACTGTATTGATCGATTGATCAAAGTTAACTTCATGCTAACCACTCCTAGGATTTTATTTAGTTTCATATGTATTATATAAATAATATATATGAAAATAATATTGTGATGCATGAGAAGAATTTTATGAAGATCTGGATTTTTTATCTTTAAAAGTTATGGAAATTTAATTTATTATATGCATATTTATTTGTCATCCAAAGAAATTTTGTGTTTTAATTTATTTTTCGTCTGTTTATATTTTGGACTTATTTTTATAATTTTATAATAAGTCTATTATTTTATTTTCCTTATCTGAATTTATAAAGGTAAGTTCTTAAGACTATTTATACGCTTTCTTAAGCTTTGTATATTGTATTTTGTTATCAATAAAACAAACTGGCCAAAAAAATAAACTATTGATTTTTTAAATAAAAAATTAAAATACATAAAATAAATAAAATTTCTATAAATCCTTAAATATAAAGAAATTCATACATTCATAGAATTCTTGTCATACATCATACTTTTTTCCTTGGAAGTGAGGGGGCATAAAACTCTATTCTAAAGTTTAATTATGCCATTTTTTCCTTAGAGGTGAGGGGGGCAGAAAACTCTATTCTAAAATTTTATGACCTCTATTAACAACTAGAAAATGACATTCTAATTTCTAAGTACGAATTGTATCTCACTTTCTGGCTAAAAAGGGAGAACTGGTCCAACAACCTAATGTTTCTCGATCTATAGTGATTAATTATTTGATTTATTTTAGGTAGCATTAAGATTTTATGAGCTAAGGGGAGAAAAACAAGCGAGAACGACCTCGACAGTAGACAACATATCTCTCTCTAAATAGGGTGGACTGACTTGTCAAATGTCATATTATGACCCATATTTATAGTGAACAAGGGGCCTAGGTCCACGTGACACTCTCGGATCGTGCCACATGATAGATCACATGCATAATCAGTCGTCACATGCCTGAGTGAGTCTCACAATGCTACCAATGATGTCCTAATCCGAGAGGGTCTTCACCATCTCGGCAATCCTATTCTCCTAGCCACCAAGTCAAGCCATCTTGTTCTCCTAGTCATTAAGTCAGACCCTTAGACAATTATCCCAATATTATATTAAGGCATCTTAAAGCCCTTTGTCGGGATCCTTAGAAGACACTCGGAGTGTTCATTTGCAATGCTAAGTTCTACTAGAGATTGCACACGTGGTGTCATACGAGATGTCCACATGGTACTTGAGAGGGCCACATGGCAACCTCTAAGAGATCCACGTGGGGGTCTCAAAGAGGTCCACGTGGCAGCCTCCAAGAGGTTCACAATGTAGCCTCCAAGAGGTCCACGTGACATGCCCTAATGGCCCACGCGCCTACGCGATAGTTCCGGGCCCACAATTCTTTATATGCAAATAAATTCTTCTTGCATGTTTCGATTTGTGATTGATTACAAATCGTGATTACAAATATGCTCAAACAAAATGCGGGATGCGACGTGTTTATAACAATTTTTTTGATAATTTATTTTTTCTCTATTTCTAGCATGAAAATTTATAACTTATGAATAAAGAAGGTACCCCTTAACTTTATTATATATGTAATTCGATTTTTTTGATTGAATGAATTTTTCTGATAATTTCTTGAGAGTTTGTAGGTAAAAAAAAATGACATTCACATACATAGTATTCTCTTTTGGCAAAAAGGGGTATTACGCCACTATGGTTGTCACATTTTCAGCATTTGGCCACTGAACTTTAAAAATATGCAATCAATCCATTGGACTAATTAAAAATTTAAAATTAGACATTCCGTCTAAATAATTGAATGACAGTCTAATTATTATCCACATGTCTATGCAAATAAAATAAAAAAAATAAATTATTGCCTACGCGAATAAAAAAAATAAAAAATGCTCAAATAAATTAATATAAAAATTAAAACAAAAATATTCCAAAGAAGGTTGAATAAATGAGAAATAAAAAAAGGAATTAAAAGAAAATGAACAAATTTATTCATCTGATTCTTTTTTTTCTTCTTTTTATCTTCTTCTTCTTCATCTAGTTTCTTCTTTCACAAATCATCCAATAGTTTCCATGCTTAAATATCAACCAAAGAAATCCTAAATTGATAGTCTCAAATAGGTGGGTCTGAAACGAGTTGCAGATTTAGGATTGGAGAATTTTTTTTAGGCTTTCAATTTCATATTTGTTAATGAAATTAACAAATTTCAGTCCTCACTTCTCCCTCAACCCCCAACTTCAATTGTTTTGCTCCTTTAAACGCCGCCTTCATTCAATCTGGCCAACCCTCTCTGAATCAACTCCAACACCAAATTTCACCGCTTCTCATTTCCATTAAAACCTTTAAAATCCTACCTTACGACACCAAAATACCCACATTCATGTCCAATCATTAACATTTTGTTACTTCTTCCCCCTCCAGTTCATAATTATCGATCAATAATATCAAGATTAATGAAACAACAATGTTTGAGGATAAGAAATCAATGATCATTGTTATTTTCCAGAGGCACTTATAGATCTAGAAAGGGGGGTTGAATATATCTTTTAAAACTTTTGATTGTTTATAAGATATTACCAAATATTTGTTAATTAGATTGATTAAGCAAAACGGAATATGGTTTTTGAAAATCCCCTTAAAGATTGAAAAGGAATCTCAATTTTGAATTTAGCTAGGTAATCAACCACAAGCAAGATAAATAATCTGACAGAAAATAAGAACTGGAAAAGTAAACAACACAGTGAAGTTTAAGTGGTTCAGAGTCTAAATTACTCCTAGTCCACTATTCTACTCCTCGAGTAGGATATCCACTAAGGATCAAGATCACAAAGATCTATTACACTTGAACCACTAAGGTTCCTTCGAGTCACTAAGTCTCAGAATCACCACTGAACCACTTAGGTTCCTTAGAGTCACGAAGTCTAATAATCTGGGTCACTAAGTCCCACAACGAACAATTGATTAAATGATGTTGAGAGGTGCTGCTAAATTGACATTATGCTTTTCTTCTTAAGTACTTAGCAGCTTGAACTGGATATTCAATATCGTAAAGTGTGTTCCTTTGACTTTGGCAGAGCTTAGGCTTTTTGATCAGTTTTTGTCTTTTTTTAAGTTGGAGTCCTTGTTACCTTTTATAATCTGCTAAAAATCTTCCCGTTGGTAGATACTCGTTGGTGCATTTCATGCTCAGATATTCTAGGATCCTTGATGTGGACATTTTAAACTTAGGTGTCAACTCTTCTTTAGTTTTCCTGTCACATCAGTCTGCTTTCTCACTTAATACCTTTGACGTGTCACTTTTACTAACCTAGCTGGTAGACACATATTCTGATCTTTGATTTGAACCAAGGATGTTTGGTGAATGCATTGGGAATACCAAACAGCAACGCTCCAATGTCAGTCAGTTTGTCAGAATTGACACACTCTACGAAGTTGATGCATCGTAGTGTTCACTATACAATTTGTTCTTCTTCGATGCTTGACCTATGATGGAGTGAGCACTCTACGAATGTTGCCTTACGATCGGCTCAGCGAATATTACTTTATGATTTTGAAGCTAATATTGCGATCATTTTTCTCAGCGATTGGAGTACTCTACATTCAGTCATTTTCTCAACGAGCCTTGTTTGACTTTACGATTCCTTTGTTCACTTTGCGAACTAAAATTTATTTTACAATTTGTAGTGACCTTTACGATAGTTGCAAATGCTCTGCGATCCATCTGATATATTGCAATCATGCGCTTACTCTGCAATCCATCTTCACACTACGAACTAGTAGAGAAACTTTATGAATGTTAAAATCCTATCAGCTATACATCATATCAGATTTAACAAGATCAACCTAACATTATTTGATCTTTCTAATCTAAATCCTTGAACACTGAATCAAATTATTAATAGAAGTTTACAAAACTTACTGGTACAATCATACATTAATCATGTTCATCATCAAATTTAAATATCCAAACTCTAACAATCTCCCTCTATTTGATGATGACAAAACCAGTAGTTTTATAACATTCATCAAGAACTAAGATGTAGTTGCTTGAAAGTAAATATGTCTTAAAATACAGTAAGCCACTATATTGCTTAGATCAAAAGCTTGAATTTGTTAATGTATCATAAACGTTCACAATATATTTTAAAACAAACAGAAAATTACAATTTGAGCAATTTAGAACAATATGCTCATTTTACCTCCTTATCCCTTTTTCCTTTGAGAGCCATTTCTTCTCAGATTCTCTTCTGCAATCAGATATGGCTTTATCTTAATTCGTTGTTCTTTTGATTTCTTCAGCAAAGTCTCTTGGGCCAAGGTATGGTATGTTCATTCTCTCTTCTTCTACGACATAAGTTCTTTGAAGATTTCTTCGAAGATAAGCAGGATCACTAGAGGGAACATGACCACTTAATCAAGCCCCCGAACTCTATGAATCTCGTTTTCCAAGACCAATTAAACAGAGTCCAATAATTGGGCCATATTACAAAACCTTTCAAAACTCGGTTGAGTTGGTACAACCATTTAACTCATACCAACTGGCGGCTCTGTCTAATTCAGACCAATAAAATTAATCTTTTCAAATCGTCAATATTTTATATCAGTCTCTTTCTAAAATCTCACCCTCAGAGCAAACAAAAATCACATAGAAAACATAAAGGGTAAGAAACACATTAGGAAGAGGGATCAATTTTTTCGGCGTCGATAGGTGGCGACTCTGCTGGGGACAGTAGAGGGCTTAAGCCACATTTTTTTAAACTTTTCAATTCTCTTCTTTGTACATGTGTGTGAAATGACGTCTTTACATTGAATGGATGTGAATGTCTATTTACCACGCCTCCATGCCGAAAAGCCTGTGAGAGTAAACCTAAGATAGGTCAGCCTATGATAAACCAAACGCGAAGGGATGGCGATCTTCATACCTTTCCCTTTTAATTCCCTGTCAAATATCAAATGTTGTAAATGTCAATTCATATCAAACCTTGTAAATTGTAAATTCTTTTATCTGTTATGTCAAATATCAAATACTGTCATGATATCCTGTCATCAAAACAACTGACCTCTATTTTGGAGGAAAATTTTAAAAAACCCCTAAACCTGACACACTTGCATAGCATGCATACTGTTCTGGTCTATTAAGACTAAACTACCTACTTTTATTGTAGGCAAGATTGGTCCCACTACCAAATCCAAATCTAAAAAGGCAAAAAGCCTACCCACTAACATGGAAGAAAGTACCCAATAGGGGACATGCTTTGTGTCTTGAGAAGAATTCGAGGGACTCATAAATCAAATAGCAAAATTAACTATTTTCTTGAAAGAACAGAGCAAAAGTACTCAGGGTCAACAAATACCCACTCAAACAGAGTCCTCCGAACAAGGTGGCAATAAGGGTACTGACAAGAAAAAAGAAGCTCAGACATCTGGACCTCGAAATAATGAAATGACCAAAAAACCCCTTGAAATCATCAATCTCAAAGAAGATCGAGAGATTGGGGATATCCGAAAGAAAGTCCAACAAATGGAAGAAACTATCCCGTCAATCAAAGGGATTGGATCATACGGAAGTGTTAACTACTCAAACCTTTGCATCTTTTCTGGGGCTTGGTATCCATACAAGTTCCAAATCCTGGATTTGAAAAATATGATGGATTGGGAGATCTCTACACTCGCTTGAAAGTATTCATCGGAGAATTCGAATCCTATGCAGAGGACGAGAAGCTGAGAATGCAGTTGTTTCAAAAAAGTCTATCCGGATAAGCCAGAGCCTGGTATGGTCGATTGAACAATTCCAAAATTCATAGCTGGGAAGAGCTAGCACATGCCTTCCTAAATCAATACAGCTTCCAGTCACAAATGGCTCCAGACAGATACCAGATTACCATGGTTAAGAAGTAAAATAGTGAGTCGTTCAGAGAATATGCCCAAAGATGGAGGCGTCTGGCTGCTCAAGTTATTCCATCAATGACAGAAACTGAGATGGTGATGACATTCATCGACATACAAGAAGATCCATTCTATGAAAGGGTCCTAGCAGGTATAGGAAAACTATTCTCAGAAATGATCAAATATGGAAAAATGGTTGAGATGGGACTGAAGTCTGGAAAGATCAAATACCTTACTGCTTTAGAAGCCGTGGCTGAGCACATTTAGACCGGAAATTATGGGAATAATCCTCGGAGAGTTCATAAGAAGAAAGAAGATGATGTATCCTTGGTACTTCAAGGTCAAACTCAAAGAGGCAACCAAAACCTACATATTCAAAGGAAAAGTTATTCTCTTTTTCAAACATCTGTGCAACCTTCAAATCCGACGTTCCAAAGAACTGGAGAGGCTAAACGTCGAATAATATTTACACCCTTAGGGGACTCACTTGAGAATATACTCAAGCTTTTGACAACACAGAAGAAAATTGCTCAGCTCCTTCCACCAGCCAATCGAAGTGGGAAGAATTTTGACCCAAGCATGAAATGTGCTTACCATTATGGATCTCCAGGCCATGATTCCCAAATATGTAGGTCTCTAAAGCATAAGATTCAAGACCTGATAGACAGTGGTGAGATTGTGGTGACAAAACTAGAATAGCCACAGGTCCAAGATAACCCTTTGCCTCAATACAATGAGGAGGGAGTCCACATGATCAGTATGGGGAATGGAGAAGGTTCCAAGTACATCAAATACGTAGGGGATTCTCCACAAATAAATTAACATAGCTCTGACAAATGGGACTATTCAGAATGCCGCTTCCTGATAGAACGAGAAACAAAGTCTATCAAGAATCAGATTGGTCAACTAGCATTACTGATAGTATATGTGACGCCCCCAAATTCCAGGACCGTCACGGGGTCTCTCGAATTCGGTTCATCACGTGCTCATGGTAATACATTATGATAATAATAACTAAATATCACACGATCACAGCGGAAAATCTATTCTAGAATAATTTACAATGATTTATTATAATTATTCCCCCAAGTCTCGCAACCTACAGTACTTAATAGATTACATAATAATATCAATTAACGACTTATTACATAACCTAACTTAAGCTTAAACATAATCAAAACCAGTCTTACTACATCATCTTAATACAACATTAAAATATTTAAAACATATAAGAGACAAGCTAATTGGTAGCCTTGCCCTTGCCTTATCAACGCCCGAAGGTTCGCCATGCTCTGCCTTAACTGAAATGTTTTAGGGAAGCAAGAATGAGCACAAATTGCCCAGCAAGTAATATATAATAAGGGTGAGTAATAAGATTCCCAATTCTCGAAAAGGTATAACAAGGTTTGATAGTTCAAGGATAACAAGAATATCAACAGTTCTCAATAACAGTCGCTAAGGACAGAATAATATCAATATGATTCATTAATACGTCAATTCAAGATTTTAAATAATTGAATACTGAGCAGTCACTAAGGACTATGAATTTCTACTAGAATTGACAGTAATAAACTGAAAATCTAATAAAAACAGGTACAACAGGTGATCAGCCTAAAGTACCATCGTTATGCATAACAATCAATCATACTCAAGTGTGCACGTCGGTCCTCCGACAATTATATATTCCCTTCAAAGAAGGTTGTTCTTCTCAGTCAAATACAAGATCCCGCACCAATCAATTGGTTTGGGTTGCTTTCCAATAATATAAGTCTAGCCGAATCAAATGGCATAGACACTTTCACAATATTCAAGAACAATACTAAGTTCAACATGAATAATAGCTTTAATGAAATAAGAGTTCAAGTATGCTAATTCAATTCAACCGATTAAGTAGGAAACTAGTTCGCAATATACAAGGATAGAATACTTGCACAGTAAAAGAGTGTAAGTTAGGAAACTTGCAAAATCATAGATTTCCTTGCATAAAGTAAATGCGTCGGTTAGGATACTTGCACTTTAAAAGAGTGTAAGTAAGAGAACTTGCCTTTAGCGTAGTTTATCCACGAAAGCAAATCAACACTTTTGAATTCTTATCGTAATACAGTTATGTATATATGATATTCATTAGTCATATAATTAAACTTCACATTTTATCTTCGAATATACGATCAACACATAAGCTAAGTCTTAACCTAGCTACACAGTTATATAGAATATAAGTTCTATCTTTAACGTTCCTCCTTTAGAGTTTAAACACATTCTTATATCTTATAAGATCGCAATTAATACTAAATATATTTTAGTTTAGCAAGTTACGGCATTCTCTTTGAGTTAACCGTCAAAATCGGGTTCAAGTAACATCATATAATATCACGTAGCATGTATTCATATTTAAAGGATACTTTACATGCTTGTATAACTTTTCCAAATCCAATCGTACATGGTATAGGTTCTTAAGTTAATACTTAAATCCATTCAAGGACACGAACTCATATGGTCTAACATGCTCGCTTTTTAAACCCATAAGATATTCACATAACTTGTATTAAACGTGCTCATGAGTACTCGTATTGCATATATGTAGCTAGCATTGTTATTATCTTGAAAACATGCTTTGTTTATGCTAAACTTTAATCACGGCAACCAATCATGGTATATATATATGCATGACACATGAATGAGTCTAAGAGTACTATCACATGTGTCCATAAATATCAGAATTTAAATCTCCACGTATCGTGTTAATGCTCACGTGCAAGGCTTGTATTTCTATTAGTGAATCTTACTAATAGGGCCTAACATGTTCATGCTTCCTTACGAACTATATAAACAGAAGTTAAGGGTTCATTCATATATTTCAAAGTTATCTAAACATGCTCATAACATCAAAACGACTATATAGCATTTACATGATCATATCTACCTTCAAACTTACATTTTTGTTAGGAATGAGCACTAGTTAGGTTCACATGTTCATATTTTATTACGGAACCAATATAGATAAGCTAACATGCACTTCATGTGTCTCTAGGTGGTACTAACGTGCTTGCAAGGTCAGTATGTAAACATGCTTTATAATGTTAATGATTGTTTATGAAATTTTAAGTTCGTTTCCAAGCTTCATGTCGTTTTGTTAACCATGCATGCTAATACACTAAAACATGCTTACATTGCCTCATTAGGTTTATATATATGTATTAATCATGCTTCCATGCTTGTTTAAACAAAAATCAACCAATTAGTACATAACAGTTTTGTTGCAGAATGCAGAAAACTGAACACAGAGGCCGGCACTGCGGCGCGGCAACAGCAGCCACAATCTGGCGCTGCGGCGCGGGTGGCGCTGG